>QANX01007597.1:85642-319444 GCA_003254975.1 Ochetophila trinervis
AAAAAAAAAAAAAAAAAAAAAAAAAAAAAAGGAATCTCTTTCTCTCTCTCTTTGTTTTAGTGTACTATCAGCCTATTTTTCCATCATTGTTGTAATGACTGAAATGATTAGTCATTTTTTACCAACAAAAAGAAATGATTAGTCATTTACTTTTACAACTCTTAAGGTAACTGCTTTATTGAATAAGATAAGTAAAAAAATATTTCTCTCTCTCTCTCTCTTTCTCTTTCTTTAAGTGTCCTATCAGCCTACTTTTCCATCATTGTTTTTTTAATGATCGGAATGATTAGTATTTCTTTACCAATGAAAAGAAATGATTAGTCATTTACTTTCACAACTTTAAAGAATCTCTAAGAAAATACAAAAATAAATGTTTAAATTTTGCTAATATGTCTAATTGACTATATAAGGAAACTGGGGAAAAGAGACGGATCAAAATATATATTTTTTTGTCACTATGTTAACAAGCACTTACTCTTTTAGTTTGGAAAAATAATTTCCATAAGCTAATACAATAGCAGAAGTAATCCAAAAACAGAAAACAGAGTGAACATTATGGTACTAATTTGGTGCCAAATATTATGGTACAAATTTGGTGCCGACTTTGGTTAAAGGTTCAATTGCATGGCAAGCAAAGCTCGGCACAATTTTAAATTGTGTTAGTAATGTGAAAAATGTAATGTATTGTATGCTTGACTTGGAAGCTACATCATAAAACGTTACAAAAACAAAATTTAATATACAGTATGTTGATTTTTTGGACTTATTGGAACTTGAAAGGAAGGAACTATGCATGTTCACCTACAAACTTAGTGAATATCGAATTAAAATTTTGGAACACTAATTGTGTCGTCACTACTTTTGTTACATGATAAAGAGTTGACTGTTTTATTTACTTATAATACTTGTGTAAACATTGTCTGATTCAAAAAGCTTTTACAATTTGCATTTTTAGACTTTCGTTTTTCCTATTAATATATGATGGCATCTATATCAAGATTAATCCTATGTAACTTTTCAATGGGTGATGAATTGATGTTGTCTATTTGTGTGCAATTTATAAATTATTAGATCTAGTTGATTATGTTGAAAAATTCTATGAATTTATGTCCCAAGCATCCAATGATAATTAATATTAATGTTGAGCATTTTATGCCTTATATTTACGTACGATGGTTTAGCCAATTATGTTAGCACCTGAAATTGCTCGTTGAACTTCTTCTTATAAATATGAAATTACCCTTTTATAATTTGGGGACATGCGAGTACATGTTGTGGTTTCGATCCAAATCCAACCTAAAGCATATCATGAATATTTTCCTATTCAACTTGTACAAGAATAAATTTAAAATTTCTCATCTTCATGTTTTTGGTTGTGTCATTTATATATTAATTGAACCATCTTAGTATCTATTTTGTTGATTGATAAGCCATATTTCTAGGCATTAGGGAGTGAAAAGCTTGAAGAATATAAATGAATGCCTTGAATAAGAAAAACCAATTGAATTATTTAGATTCTCATACAATTAAAGAAGAACTTGAAGTTCACTAAATTATACACTTGCAATGATTAGCAAGTTAATTGCCAAAGATTTTACTAATAAGAAAATGAGTGACAAAGTCTCATGTTTTTGTTAAATAGGCACCAATATACGTGGATATCCCTATGGGACATATATAGCATCTATTAAGCTAATATAATGCCAGTAGCGTATCCGACCAATGAAGTTAAAAACTCGAATCCGCAAAAAATATAAATTATATTTTATAATTTGTCACTTAGTTTTTTACTATTTGCGCCTCCTGAAGAAGTAGACTCTTGAATATTGCAGTCCCAATCTATATAAAGCAGCTGCACCATACAACAATTCCAGGAATATAAAATGGACGAATTTTACTTCTTCCTAAACAAAAAGGATTGGTTGATGATCAACATTGAGGATGTGATTAACTGTGTCAACATAGGTGAAGAATTTGATAGAAAGTATTTGTTGTCGACAACATTATGGACCATATTTTGTACCCGAAGGATAGTCATTCGAAAATTTGAGTTACGAAGCTATGGTAAGACAATTCTACAAGTGACGTTGCCAGTCTTTTCGAGCGTTAATTCCGAGGAAGAGTTTTTCTAAGTTGAGAGGAAAGTACAGGTATTCGGGCCTTTGGAGTCTTCGGATGTCCAAAAAGTCAATGAGATTTACGAATGAGCAATAAGGCGTTAGACACTTGAAATTGTCATTACGATAGTGCACAGAGCACATTCAATAGACTTTCAAGCTAGAATGTCTGAGACATTAAGGTCGAGTGTTAAAGAAGGATTCCAAGCATTCTAACACGTGTCCAAAAAGTCCAAATGTTAATTGTAACTGTTCCGAGTATGAGTAAATTTAGAGCAGTTATGGGTATTAATTAACTATGATGTCAAAACCAAGGGCATTTACGAGGTAGTTGCAAGTTTATAAAGACATAAAGACATACAAAGTCTATAAAATGGTGGAGGAAGCTAAGAGGTAAAAAGGCTAGAAAAAGTTTATTCTCTAAATCAACATTACATATCTCTATATGTATTGACTTGAGCGATGGAGTCCCTTTGATAGGAACTACACCGGTGCTATAACACTTTTATTCATTTTCGGGCAAATTCATGTAGAATTCGGTAATGGCAAAAAGTTGCAATTACAAACATCTTTGTCTCTACAGTAGTCTTGTTGTCTCAAGAAATACAAAGATCCATAGTTTAAATCCATTATTGAATGACAGAAGTGTTCAAATTGGATAAAAGTAGAAAGATGCAATAAAGGTTGAACTAAACTAGCAATATAAGCATATTGTTTTTAGGCTTTTAATTTGAGTACCCAACAAGTGTGTGATCCCTGTCGGATTCAAGAGGTTATGCATGATACAGTATAATAAGGTAGCTAAATATACTGCGAGTGGTTGCCTAAGAATGAAGATGATACTCGAAATGTATATTGAAAAGATCCATGCATGGTATAAAGCAATCAAAACATGTATGGTACGTTTGCTATGAAATTACCTCCCGAAGTAGATAAACATAAACAATGATATTTGTCCTTATTTGTTCATTATGAAGTCACAAAATGGCTTCAATGTTAATTGCAGCATGTGTGAATGATATAAATAATATAATAAGTTTTTTTTATAGCCAGACATAACTGTCTATGTTTGAGATCTTTAGTTTAGCACATTTATGAGTCTTGTGGCTTAGCCTTAAACAAAACAACTCCCAATATATAGTCTTATAACTATACAACTTGCATTGCACAAAAAGAAAGTTGTTTTTTTAACGAGACATAATTAAACTATTTTATATACATAAGCTTCTGAAGAGTGGTGAGTATAAGTTTGCTCAATTAATAGTTTTGTAAAATTATTAAATTATTGTCTAATGGTGATTTTGAGAACCGAAATAGGCCTTTATGAACTTTATTGGTTATTTTGAGAGAGCGAACGATTGATCGACCTAGGTCAAACATGAGTTTGTAGTTGTACTTTTTTCCTTTGTCAAGTTTTTATCCTAACTTTTTTTTAGACAACTTATGCATTACATAACAGCGTGTAGACATATACTCTTTTTTTCTTAGTTAATTTTTTTTCTTTAGAATTTTCTAGCAAAGTTTTTAACAAGGCATAGCCGGACAATAATATCCAAACAAAATTGTTATAAAATATTTTTTCTTTGTTAAATACTATATTTGATATTTTAATATTGATCTTTATTTGAATTGAATATTTTATAATTACAAAAACAATAAAAATATATACCCATACAATGAAAGGTAAGTATAAATAAATAAATAAAAATTAAAAGAGCTATATTAAATGCAAGTATGCAGCACCCGACGGTTTCACTGAAGAAATTGCCTGAAAATGAATCTCCCTAAAACAAAAATCACAGATATCAGAGATCTATTAAATCGAACCAGCAAGAATAGCTTGTCACCACAAAAGTGCTAAACGGTCTGTAACTATAGCAGTATTAGAAATTATTTAATCCAACAGAATTTTAAACGTGTAAAAACCTCCTTCACAAAAATAACCGTTTTTCATTTCGAAACGCACTCTTCCTCACTCTCACTCTGACTGTCATTCACTCAACCTGAATATACCCTTTTCTTCTTCCCACTCTTACCAACCCCTAACCCCAACCCAAATCCTCAGAAATGATACTGCCCATAAAACCCACCAAACTCTATTCCAACTTTACCCCCAAACCATTATCAAATTTACATCATCCAGCCCTTCCCTCCAAACCCAAAACCCTCTCATTCCAAATCCTCTGCTGCTCAGACCCTTCAACCCCATCTTCTTCCCAAACCCTAGTCTCCATCCTCCGCGCAATTCCCGACTGGGCCGACCGAGTGAAAGAGCGAGGAATGCGGCGGAACCGAGCTCTGTACAACCATGAGAAGTGGGTTGACCACAGGAGCTCCCTCCGCCATGTCCGGCACCTGCTTTCGAGCCTCTCGTCGCGGGTGATCCTGTCGCTGGTGCCTCCCGTCATCGCCTTCACCCTGGTCGCCGTGGTGATCGCGAGCTACAATTCGGCGGTTCTGGTGAATTGGCTGCCGGGGTTTTTCCCGGTGTTGAGGGCCTCGACGTTGCCGTACCAGCTGACGGCGCCGGCGTTGGCGCTGCTGCTGGTGTTCCGGACGGAGGCTTCGTATTCGAGGTTCGAGGAAGGGAGGAAGGCATGGACGAAGGTGGTTTCGGCGACTAATGATTTTGCAAGGCAGGTCATTGCTGGGGTTGAGAATTCTGCTTCTGATGCTCCGCTCAAGAAGGCGCTTTTGCAGTATATAATGGCGTTTCCAGTTGCACTTAAGGTCGGATTCAGTTTGCTACTTTTTATTTTTTTTTATTTTTTTTCCGTTTTATTGATGTATATTTTTTTAATACCCTCTTGTACTAGACTGTTAAGAGCTTGTAAATTTGTAGTATATTGTATACATATGGACCTTTGAAGTTTCCATTAATTATAATTTAATCTTGTAGGTTTTGAAAATTACAAATAAAACCTTATAAAGGATGTAAATGATATTATTGGGAGGGGTGAAGATGATGACGCTTTGAAATTTTGATATTTTAGAAATCAAAAGGGAGCAAATTGTATGTCTATATACATTATACATAGCTAAATATGCTAAACTATAATTAAAGAATGCTGGATGTTTTACTTAACCGCAGTTAAAGAAATAATGAAAGCAATCCTAATCTTCTTCAAAATTAGTCATAGAAGTCCAATAATCTGGTGGTAAATCAACATCTCTTAAAAATCCAAATTTAAATTCCCAAATCCCAAATCACAATTTGATATGTAGAAGAGAAAAGGGAATATATATATAGATATTATTGGAAAGCAACTTTGTTTCATGTTTGATATTGTGTTTATGTTGAGGTGAAGAGATTGTAAGGATAGGTGTTTCATGTATTAAAATTTTGGATTTACAGAATTTTTTTTTTCATAAATTTTCTATGTTGCGGAAAAACTCAACTCAGTTTCGTTTCCCATTTTGGAACTATAACTCCACAGTGATGCAGACTTTCTTAATTTGCAGTGTCATGTAATTTATGGTTCAGATATTCGACAAGACCTCCAAAATTTACTAGAAGTAGATGATTTATTGGTGGTTTTGAATTCTAAACATCGACCTCGCTGCATCATTGAGTTCATCTCACAGAGCCTGCAGTTGCTAAAGTTGGAAGAATCAAGGAGAACTACATTGGTAAATGCCTACTTTGATTACAGTCTTAACCTTTAATTCTAGCTGAAAAGTTTCTTAACACGGTTTCTAATCATTTCTTTGTTATGTCTCATTAAAAAAATTGACGATTCTATTCAATATGACAATCTTTTAATATCATTATTTTATGATGATACATGCGGAGTTAATTTTGGCTAGAAGCTAAATAAATTATTTTTGTTTAAAATGTGTTTTCTCAATGATATGCACATAACTGAAGAAGAAACCGAGTATCTTGTTAATTTAGCTCAACATTTTGCAGGATGCAAAAATTTCTTGTTTCCACGAAGGAATTGGTGTGTGTGAACAACTGATTGGTACTCCAATCCCTCTTTCATATACGCGGTTGACTTCAAGATTTCTAGTCCTCTGGCATCTAACCCTCCCCATAATACTTTGGGATGATTGTCACTGGATTGTTGTTCCTGCAACTTTTGTTAGTGCTGCTTCTTTATTCTGCATCGAAGAAGTATGTCTTCAAACTCATATTAGTTTTCTTGTGATTCCTGCTACTTTTATGACTGTCGTTTTTTTCATTAGTTTTCTTGCTTGATTATGGGTTCAGAGAAATCTTTGAAATGACTTAGGGTTATTTGCAATTTAGTACTCTCTAGTTTGAGAAAATTGCACTTTGGATCTTCAAGTTTAAAACCTTGCATTTACGTCGTCAAGTTTCAATTTGTTACTTATCCAATTGAATTTTTTGGCTAATGGTGATTAATGTGGTATCTACATTTGATGGTAGTAAAATACAAATTTATGAAACTAGAGGGTCCAAGTTGCATAAACTTGAAACGGGGAGGGCTTAAATTGCAACAAATTGTATATTAATGTTGGTGAAGTGAGACAAAACCATAAACCACCATTAATCAAAAAATCATGTTGGATTAAAATTTAACAAATTAAAACTTTAGGATCTAAATAGTAAAGTTTTAAAAAGTTGAGGATCCGAAGTACAATTCTCTCAAGCAAGAAGGTACTAAAGTGAAATTAATCCAAAATGTTATTATCTTCACTCATGCTTTTTTCTTCTTTGGGAGTATTTTGTGAGTTTAATTAAGCATAAGTTATAATGAGGCTAGTTACTGATTTCTGTAGGTTGGTGTTCTTATTGAAGAGCCATTCCCAATGTTGGCTCTTGATGATCTTTGCAATATGGTCCAGAAAAACATTCAGGAAGCTATTGAAAGTGAGAGCCAAATTCAAGCAAGACTTGGTGCAAAAAGAAAGATACACTCTAAGCATCACTCACCAAATGGTCATCCAAAGTTCTAGTTGGATTTGGAACTCTACCATAATTATTTAACACCCACTTTACACAATTGTCTATATATACACTTCCAAGTTTAGAGAGCAGGTATTATAAAGTTTCCCTTTTTGTTTTCTGTTAATGAGGCATTGAAAATTGGGTCTTTGACATTTGAGCTTGTAAATATGAAATGGTTTTCTTACTAATTAAGAAACATTAATTCTATAATTAATTAAGTTGTGAAAATATATATGTAGCGTCTATGTAAATGAATATATATGTAGCATATATGTAGCTATTCTTCATTACATATATCGCAATTCCATTTTTATATTTGTTTGTTTGTGTTTTATTCATTTATTTATTTATTTTGGTTTTTGTTTTTTTGAATAATGTTTTGATGTATGTTATCAGTTTTAAAATGACTCAAATGTGTTTGACTGCTATAATTTACATATATGTAATTTTATATATGTTAAAGTATATATTTCAATTCCAATTCATCTTTCATAAGTTTGAAGTTATGAAAAAAATGGTGATGGGATGTAGATATTGTACCTAACAATGCTAGTTTTTAAAAATATTTTCTCTTTACATGCTGGGCTCAAATCTATAGTAGTTAATAACCTTTAATTAGTTAAAATTTTCACTTTTATATTTTTATTTTGAATTAAAAATATAGATAAAAATTTATAATTAATTAAATTCTTAACTAATTACTTTTACATATCATATAAATATATTTTATCATCAATATATTATGGTTCTGGATTAGATGATTGTCTCCCACTAAAGAATATGCAACGAAATAAGAACTGAATGTTTGAAAAATGATAATAGATTTAAAGAGTTGCACATTATTAATTTCCAAGAAAAAAAACAAAGTAACTGAATTTTTTCTTTAAAAAAAAAATAGAAAAAGAAAAAAAGAAGAAGAAAAGAGAAGATTGATTTCCAGATAATATTATATTTGTTTAAATTAATGTCTGAACCCGGGTTCGAACCGGAGACCTCTAGTGTGTGAGACTAGCGTGATAACCAACTACACCACCCAGACAGAATTAACTTTAGTAATTAAAAAGCCAATTTAGATGTATAACCTCAATTCTTTCATAAATACTGATCTGTGTTAAATAATTTGGATCTGTCCATTTACGTAGGTATCACCTTTACAATTTAAGAAAGAGAGTACCTACGTTCAACTTGGCTCACGTTTTATTTTCTTAATAAATTCAAGCTCAAATTGTAAAACTCTCCACTTCGCTTGAGGTCCTATTTTTGGTTCGTTGTAACGTTTTCAAGGAAACTATTCTCTATGAATTAGCTTTCTGGAATAAGATTTCAAAAACTAAGTTTATTTTCCTAGTGTTTTGTTAGTAATAAGAAAATGTAGATCGAAAAATTATTTATACTGGAAATAAGGGTATTAGGCAATTTATTAGTAGCATAATGCATTGAGAATAAAATATCAAAAAATAGCTCAAACTAATGTATTATGCAATCTGAGAATATTACATACTTTAAATCTTCATTGATTAGTAGCATTTAACTAAAATCAATAATTTCATGGAAAAGTTAATTTATTTGTTTTTTGTTTTGTTTTATTTTATTTTATTTTGTTGTTTGTGTAATGTTTCTTACCAAATAAATGTGAGCCTTAGCCAGTGAAAAATAATTTTTTAAAAGTTGATGGAATAATGATTACTAGAAAAGGCTGTGGAAATCAGTTGGGTAGCCACAAATTTATTAAAAAAATTAGAAAAAAATCATATAAAAAAGGAGAAAAAATAAAAAACAAAGACGGTCCCAAAGGACCCAACTTCGTTATAAAGAAAGCCATAAACTGTAAGATCCATAATTCTAAGTTACTGTGGCAATATAATTTTGTCTCCACATGTTAGAAATATATAGGTACGACAATATATCATGTTGAACTTTATTTGTATTGTGTTGTTTTATATTCGTGTAAAATTTATTTTTTTCAAATCTAATATGTTAGTCATTTGTGTTAAACCATGTTCGTACTTTATTTTTTCATGTTTAGATTATGTTTAATTCGTGTACTGAGCCTAAATATATTTGTTTTATTTAAAATATGTAAAATATTACGAATTAATGCTATATTAAATATTCATCGTGGCTTAAAAAAAGAACATGCATTACAATTGTTTATTTAAAAATATTCAAAATATTATAAACCAAACTAAAATTGTACATCTAACATAAATAATATAAAAAAATATAATTTAAAATAAAATATTAACATAAAAATAAAAATTGTCACTTTCTAATGAAATATAATATAAATTTCATAGTTTCTTAAAATAAATAAATAAATAATGTAAAAAGTTAGCTATAAAAAAATAATTAAAATAATATTTTTCTTATCGTGACATATCGTGTTAACAAATTTCAACCCGATTTATTATCATGTGACAATAATATCAACCAACCCGATATCGCAGACCCAAACTCGCTAATAATCGTGTCATATTGTGTCATATTATCATGTTGTGTAGCATTTTACTAGACCTAAAAGATAAACTAGCAAATAATCGTGTCATATTGTGCCATATATATATATATATTTTACATTACGTAATTAAATGATATGTTTTAATTATGGCTGCATGTTTTCTTTTCAACCTTCAAAATAATTATTTATTTACAGAGACTTAAAATGAAAAAAAAAAAAAAAAAGAGAAGAAATGAGAGGAGATCAATAAAGTAATTTTCTCACTGTAAAAAGTAGTTAGGGTTTTGATCACTACAAGAAATTTGGCCTACAACAATAAAAATTGAAGCTACAAAATAAATTATGTAATAGAAAATACCCTTTCAGTTTCAAAAAAAAAAAAAATTTGTGACTGTTTAAAAAATATGTTACTTTCAGTTACAAATTTTGAAATTAAAATATGTTTACATAACTAATGGGTCAATTTTTCAGAAAGAAATTTTCCCTCCAAAAGTTTAAAATCTACTGTTTCAAATTTTTGGTCTTCGTGACTAAATACTTTGAGTTTGACTGGTCAACTGATGAAATTTATACAGTCACAAAAATAATTTAGTGACAGAATAATCTTTTTTTTGGTTGAAAAAAATAAGATTAAAAAAAATTTGACCAAAACGGCACCGATTTGGTCAATTTGTGTTCGTTCCCCTAAAACGGTCTGGTGTGGCCTACAGTGGCCACCTTTCCACAAGCACCCACTACCCCAGCCAGCCAAACCCAAAATCCCCGCCGATACATAGGAAGTTTTGGTCCACCAAATCGCCGAAATCGCACCTTATTGTTGAAAGACTGTCGCCGTCGACTTCTGGCTTTGTGTGTTGAATGCAAAGGTGGGTTGTTCATAACTTTTCTCCTACTGTTTCGAATGCTTTCTTCATGGAAATGGTCTTTTTCTTTTCTACAATGCTGAAACTTTGCAGCATTGTGTATGCTTTTGTGGATTACTTCTTACTATCTGTTAATTCCTTCAATTTAGGATTTTAATTTTGAATTTGATTTAGTTTTTCTGTAAGTTTCTTTAATTTTTTTTAATTTAGTGTTCACATGTTCTTAGTTTTTGTTCATGCCCCTTTCCATCTCTACCGTTTTGCCGCCACGGAAATCGCTGGTCTATCATAACAACGTTACCATTGTTGACTTGCCGCCATTAGAGCTTAGACAATTCTCTCTCTCTCTTCCACAAAGAGCTTCTGTTTTTTCAGAATTTTTTGCTTCTAACGGTATATTTTTCTACAAATAATTCTTAATCTTTTGAAGGCCATTTCGTTTGCTTAATTTTTCTTTTGGCATTTGGATCAGATTTTTGGGGTTATTTTCTAATTGGGTTTTCGATAAAACTAACTTTTGTATCATAGTTTTTCTTTGCTTTCACTTTTATACAAATTTTGGGGTGATTTGTTTTTAATCTAGATCTGTGTTGTTTTGTTAGTTTGTTTGTAAGTATATGAGGTAAAGAATTTTAATATATTCTAGCACTTTTATGTTTAATCTATATTATGTATAAGAAATAAAAATGCTTCATACATTGTTTGAATATGGTTTGTTATGTTATTGATATTTATAAATTGCTGTCTATATAGAGGATAATCCTTTAAATTCAGTATAATTTTTCACCCTAAACTACGTCAATATGTAGAGCTTGTGATAATGTGCTTTCCTTACTGTATAACGAACTTGGTCAGTTTGAAAAAAGTTATAGGATTTCATTCTTCCATTTTCATGTAGAATTTTGAAATATGCATAAAGGAATAAAGGCGGATTGAATTATTCACAATTCTATAGTTATGGTGTTGTTTATATGGAAAATCTTGTCAATGGAACTGCTGGTGTTTGATATTCTATCTGTGGGAAAGGAAAAGAATGAAACTTGTTCATGTCTTTCTATATTTTAGGAGATGTGTCAATGGATAGGTAGCTATAACGGTAGTTAAACTTATTGGCAATTTTTATTTGGTGGGTGATGAGAGCAATAGAGACCTTCATTTTTTATTTTCACTATGTTAATAAGAAGTGGGTCCCAAATAATAAGTTTTTGAATATAATGCTCCGGTAGTCTGTAGCGCAGAGTTTTACTTTGTTGAAAAACTGGGAAACTATGAAAAGAAATTTAGAGTTTAGTTGGACAATGCTTCCTATAATGATTATTTGGAAAATACTTAAAGAAAATACTAATTATTGATTCATCACCACTAATAGTGACTTTTGGCACGTGCACTATGGTGAATATTCATCATAATTTAGCATCCTTTTATGAAACAAGAGAGTAGATAATCAAGTCTAATCTTCATTATGTTAAGAATAAACTTTACTTGTAATAGCTTCCAAGCCAGCATGAAAGATGTAATTAAGCTTTTAACTTTTTGGCTTACCCATTTAAGTAGGCCAATTAAGATTGTTAGTAGTAAGTCAGCTAATTTGATTAGTAAGTGACAACATTGGTATTTCAAGGACCAATTTAGAGCCAAGCCCATTAGTATGGATATTTTATAAGCTACATAGAGCTTGTGGGGTTAAAAAAGGGTCTTTTTTATTGCTCAAGCTTGGATGACAATATGAATAGGTTGTACTGAGCTTGGATGAAAATATGAATAGGTTGTGCTGAGGTGTGTTTTAGGTAACTAGAATTGGATGCCATATGTAGGCCTTATTTACAATGTATGTCAAGTTAATTTGTTTTAACAAGAACATTACGGATAGAAACTAGCAGATGGAACAAATGCTGTGAAAGATTGCAACTTCGTGTGTGTAAACTACAGTGTGTGAAACATTTAGGGAAGTTGTATAAATCAAAGTGCTCTAATATTGCTTTATGTTATAACAAATAATTACATAGAGAAGGAGTGTAATCAATAAGATAAATTGTGCAGCAAAAAGGATTAATCACTGTGGAGTAACGAAGTCCTTCGCTCAGATTCGATATGATTAGGTAAGATTTCTTATCCTTTAGTGAATAAGATGAGGCTGCTATATGTGATTGGTATGTGTTTGCCGTAAAAGCAGACCATATGTACTAATTAAACCGATAAACAATTTACATTGTAGGGAGACGCTGAAAATGGACAGCTATTTGGGAGAAAACGACTATGGGAAGAGACACATTTCAGCAAGAAGAAAAACAAGTGGGTAGACGACGTATCGAAAGAAGTTTATGCACTATACTTTTGATGGATGTTAATGTAAATGCATATCTAAATGAGAAAATGACAAGTATGCAGAATTTTCTGGTAATCAAGGATGGTTGATATCTATTTTTTAGCATTAATATTTATCAAGCAGCACGTCCTGAAGTTTATGTAACTGTTTTTCAGGATAAGGTACTTAAGTTGGAGGATGAGACACATGAGGAATGTGACATTGACGTGGGGAGGATGAACTATTTGATATGGTTTTGCTGCCAAAACTTGGCTACATATGTGGATTAGGTGAAGGTACGAAGCCTTGAAGATCAAAATCGTGGAGGGTTCAAAACACTTTAAGGGAAGCTGAAGAGGCACAAAAGAGAGAGGAACCAGTAGTGCAAAAAGCTGCGAACGTTGAGGTGCAAAACAAAGAGCTGAAAGAAAGGCTGAAAGTGTACGAGGAGCGTCATAACAATTACATGACTTACATAAGAGAAATGCAGCTGTGAATGGACTTCTTTGAGCGTAATCTACCCACTGAGACAACTCTTAATGATAAAGGTACTTGTGAATTAACAAGTAAATGTTCCTGAAATTGTGTTAATGAGCTCTAATATTGCTTTGTGTCTGAAATTGTGATGGTTTTTTCTGCTTGAATGAGATGCAGGTTCCCTTAGCTTGGACTTAGAATGAATGTGGTATTCAAGCTGGTACTTTGCTTTTGAGATGGCAATAAATAGTAGGTTGAAGGCCAATTGTTAATATATATTTTTTGAAGATGTTAAGTGCTAACATCTTAAGTTGCACATGTTGTGATTAGGAAATGAGAAACTGAGATACAACAATGCTGAAACTTTAGACTTATATGTTGTTGTTTGTTGGTTGTGGATGCGATTTGGAACTTATATGTGTTTCATTTCAGCATGTGAGTAACTAATCAATATGGGACTTGTAAGGTTTCCAGAACATTAGTTATGTATAACTTCCGTGGCTAATATAAGTAGCCATGAAAAAAAAATATACACTGGTAAATTGAACCGCATTTAGTAATGAAATTTATTGTTCGTGACAAACAAAAATGCAATCTGTTATGAAAAAATATTTCGTGGTTAACTAAATTAACATTGATAACATTTTCACAATCCACTTCATTGACTTTTTTTTAACGCTTATAATAAAGTTAGTTCCTTTATTTGACTCTCTGCAATTCTCTCTAATTCAGAAGATAAGAAACTAATGGACAATATTGCCACATTCAATGTTTAGCTTACAACTAGGGAAATAATATAACAAATGATATAAGTAAAAGTAAATAGTTTCAAATCATGCAAACAACAAAATTACATATGTACAAATAATGCAAACAACATAATTACAAGCAGTTAAATATTTCTATAAACCAATTTGGATATTATTTTTACCTTGAAGTCTTCACCAAGCCTATGTCTGAGAAATAAATCCAGTCTTGTTGTTTGATGAAAGTATACATGTCAGTGGGTGGGTACTTGAACAGCTCGGGGTCTTTCAAGTATGGGGTCACATACATCTCAAACAACTTGTGCTTAAACCTCCTCCACTTCTTAGCGCAACTTATAAGGGTCTGATTCTTTTGAGAGTCATCCTTCTTAGAGTAACCCTATAACAACATCAATGTAGCATTTGGTAAATAACTCTATAATGTAATTCGGGTTTTGGGTTATATATGCCATGGAATATTACCTTTAATGCTTCCCATATGTTATCTTTCAATGCTGGAGACACATCGTTCCATCTTTTAGCTCCAATCGGTACAGTTGAACGAGTGATTGAGCCCTCCAAGTTGACCATCCTCATAGCTTCCTTGTTTAGTGGAGCTCCATGCTCATTGAACCGTAGTTCCAACTGCTTTGCGTCGGCTTCCTTTCTAAACTCTTTCAACGTTGTAGGTCCTCGACCTTTCTGCTTAGGAATTGGAACACTTGGACCGGCTGCATCCTCTGTTGATAACGGCTTATCAAGGGGAAGAACAATATCATCCTCATTTGGATCCATTAATCTGTAACACACAACACAGTCAGAAAAACATATATGCATGCAGTTAAACAATCATAATTTAAATGCGTCGCCTAAGTAACATACTATTGCTTATATTCTACATATGTCGTCTATTGCTTATAATATATAATAATTTATATATATGTTTTACATGTATTATGGACGGCATAATGTTCACCTACATATAAACAAAAATAATGAATGCGTAAAACCGTATATACTTTTATCCATATTTTCATGTGAGCCTATATATCAACAAATAAAATATGTATAATTTAATTACATACTATTACATCATAAACATATAAACCATCATAATACGTAATCATTTTTAATATTAATATGTATTTAATAACATCCATTTATAGACAACTTCATTTACATACGAACACTCATATTAAACACAATCACAATTTGTCAAACATAATTTAATTTAGCCATCATTTACCAAAAAAAAAAAAAAAAATAATTTATCCATTTTCTAACAAAAATATTAGAATAAAATTTATCAAAAATTCAAACATGCAAACTCGGGTTTTGTTTAGCGGTGGTGATAAAGTGTTTGAGTCCGGCCGTGTACGTTTAAAATACACCAAGTGAGTAGCGGCGGCGAACGACAATCCGGCGGCGGCGACAATGGACGGCGCCGTGTGTACGAGAAGGTGGATTTTTACCTCGGCTTGAAAAGAAAATGCACCTGGATTTCAGATCGGCAGCGGCGACTTGTATTTCTAACACATGCAACCGGGTTTATGTTTGGCGGTAGTGGTGTGTTTGAGTCCGGCGGCGATGAGAGGGAATATGAAAAGTACAGCTCGATTTGCAAGAGATAAGAGGGGGGGGGGGGGGGNGGGGGGGGGGGGGGGGGGGGGAAATAGTGGGAGTAAATTTGGGTTGGTGGGAATAAATTTCGCCATAAATGCTACAATAGGCGACGTAGGCGTCGCTTAAGCTCTTTAGCTTAATTTATCAACTCATTCTTTGCTAACTATATAATGTATAAATTATGTCCAGGTTTTTTTATATTTCATTTAATAAACATAATTATAAATTTTAGTTCAAAATTTGAAATTAAGTCAAGATTATTTAAAAAAAAATCATTTATGCACCATTGACTTAATATAATATTTAGGTAAATTTAATATATAAAAATTCGATATAGGCGACGCTAGCGTCACTATATGTATGATATAAGCGATGCTAGCGTCGGTATATGTATGGTATAGGTGATGCTAGCGTCGCCTATAGTATTACTTTTTTTTTTTGCAATTTAATATGTATGATTAAAATTGTTTCATGTCTAGTTCAAAAAAAAAAAAAANAAAAAAAAAAAAAGTCAAGTCAACAATTCTTATAAAAAAAATACATTTATGCAACATTGACTTAATATTGATTTAGATAGTAGATACATTTGGTAATATCTTTATGCAATTTTATACTTTGTTATATTCTTAATTTATCAACTCATTCTTTGGTAACTATATAATGTATAATTTATGTCCCGGTTTTTTTATATTTGATTTAATAAACATAATTATAAATCAAAATCTGAAATTAAGTCAATATTACTGTAACATCCCGTTTTTCAAAAATATTAAAATATTCAAATTTGGTCAAGTTTGACCATAAGTGGGACCAGAGTTGACTTTTATTGTTGACAAGTTTAAGCTTTGAACTTAGTATCGTAGCGTAGAGCTCGTCGATACGAGTTCGTAGACTAGTAGTAAGTTTGATTCTGAGTTACGGTTTAAGAGTTGTGGCCAAATGAAATTCAAGGGCATTTTGGTCTTTTACTAAATAAGTTCATTTAATAAAAATTTGGCTCTCCTCTCCCACTACGCGCACGACCCTTCCCCTTCCCTCTGCCGACAACAGCTTTCCCCTTCGTTACTGTGCCGCCGGCCTTTCCAACGGATATTGCTCCGTTTTCCGGCGACGGCGGGCCAGCATCTCACCGGGAAAAGAAGCCCCAGCTCCCTTTCCCTCTTTACCCGACCAGAACCGTGCCCCATACCGTACCCACGCAGCCAAGCTTCTAGCCGGAAATCCGACCACATCCGGCGACGGCGAGCTCGTCCACCACCCAGAAAAGAAAGCCCGGATCTTCTTCTACCTTCCCACTCCAATTTCTGGCTGTGAAACCCGTTGAATTGCCGGAAAACTTGAAGAAGCCGATGGACTCGTTTTCCTCCGATCGCCGGACTCCGGCGTGTTTCCGGCAGTGGGTGTGGTCCTTTCCGCATATTTTGAACCTTCTAAACCTGTTTCCACCCTCCATTTAACACGAAGCTGCCTCTTTTGATCGGTACGAAAAGAGGAAGTAAAGCCGCAACTTTTCCGGCCATCACCGGCGGCAATTGGGCAAGATAAGTTGATCATTGTTTTACCCATTCCTCAAGCATTATTTTGATATATAATTTGCATATTATTGATGAGTATGTGCAAGTTTGCTTAAATTGAGCTAGATTTGGATTATTGGTGAAAATTAGAATGTCATTACATAACATTTATGATAATTTATGAAGCAATTAAGTTCTATGACCGTTAGAAGTTAATTTCAATATTAAATTTCATAAATTTAGAGCATTCATGGTTGGTGTATTTAAAGCCATCATGTAGTTGAGTTATCCATGAAGAATGTAACATGAATATATATATATGAATGTATATGAATGTATAAATGTCCGTATGTGTGTAAATTATGGTAAGCAAATTTAGATTTCGAATATAGTTTATATTTACTTTTGTTTTTGAAGCAACAAAATATTTGGGTGTTATATATATATATACATATTCATATTTAGTTATTGAGGTTAAGTATGCATTTGATGTTTTGAATAATACTAAGTTGAGAATATATTAGTTGTATTAGTATGAATACAAAAATAGAAATTGGCTTGGAAATAAGATTGTGATTGTAATTGGATTCCATATTTATTTGGAATAAATATGGAATTGATGGTATTGGAATGATTATGTTTTGTTGATGAAATGATATGGATTAATTGTGCATTTAAAATTATGTTGCATGTGGGGGATTAGATGTTGAATATTTGGCATGGTATTCATGTTTATGAGTTTGTAATTATGGATTATTTGATTTTGGATTCTGTGAAAGCGATCTGTTCTTGAGATTGTGCTTGGTTGCCGATGAGAGGTAATTTGGATTGTGATGTGTACTTTGGGTAAGGTGAATTACTTTGTGGATTTCATATTATTGATTGTGAATGTAATTGGACTCCGTATTTAAGGAGAACCATTATGAAATGTATGGAATACATTATATGGTTGCTTTCTTTCATTTGGTGATTTTACAAATGAAATTGATATGAATTTATGAAACTTGGAGTTATGATAAATGATTATCGTGAATGTGAGAATTGAATTGAGCATTTAATTCTTTTATTTGATTTACATTCATAGAGTAAATGTTGTGAATGATTCTGTGGTATGTTACTGTGTGCTACCTGGGCGATGGGGTATGCCGCCGGGTTTAACAAGGTTGGTGACTACTCGGGCGATGAGTATGCCGCCGAGTAGGGAGGGTAATATTGGATATTATGATTGGTGACTACTTGGGCGATGAGTATGCCGCCAAGTAGAGATGTTGTAACTTGGGCGATGTTTTATGCCGCCAAGTTATTGGGCGATGGTTCATGCCGCCAGATTATTGATTGGGTGATGGTTTATGCCGCCAGATTATTTGCTTGGGCGATGGATTATGCCGCCAAGCTATGATATTTATCGAGATGTGGTTTATGTGTGGGAATGTGTGCTGGTAGATTGAATTATGTATAGGAATGTGTTTTCTTGTAGGATTTGCAATTATATGTATTTGGGGAATGTTCCAAAAACAGACGAAACTCTGCCGAAATTTCTATTGAATTTTCTGGCATTCAGGAGTTTGGTTGTAGAATTTAGTAAATATTGGTGCTAGTTGACTGCTTAGGGACTTAGTCAGCGTGATTAAGTCCTGCAGTCAGGACTTTGGTAATGCGGTCCTGACAATTATTTTAAAAAAAAATCATTTATGCACAATTGACATAATATAATTTTTAGGTAAATTTAATATATCGATATAGGCGATGCTAGCGTCACTATATGTATGGTATAGGCGACGCTAGTGTCGCAAATAGTATTTTGCAATTTAATATGTATGATTATAATTGTTTCATGTTAGTTAAAAAAAAAAATTCAAGTCAACAATTCTTAAAAAGATAACGCTTATGCAGCATTTACATAATTTAGATTTAGATATTTATTAAATAATAAATTTTGTATGTAGTCAACAATTATGAAATTTAGGAAGTATAAAATATTTAGATTAATGCTCGTAAATATAAATTAAATATAGTTTAAAGAGTCAGAAAATTTTCATATCCACATCCCTTCATAATCATCACGAATATAAACTTCTTCACATTCTTTGTCACTGTTAACATCAATGTCATCCTCCATGCGTGGAAAACGATCGGCAAATGGGTTATGATCCATGGGAGTGTCTTCGTCGTCGTCGTCAGCTTGTTCAACATCATCAACAAATACATCACGTTGTGGTGAAGATAGCATTACTAACCAACGTGGATCAAGTTGATCCTCAATGTAAAAAACTTGCTGCACTTGTGAGGCCATGATGAATGGATCTGATATGTGACCTAACTTATTAAAGTTCACACATGTAAAACCTAAATCATCAGTTTTCATACCGGTACTGCTGCTGTCAATCCAATCACACATGAAAACAGTGATACAGAAAACAACGTAATTGACATCCCAAATTTTTCTTACTTTACCATAGTAAATCATATTCGCTAAAATAGGATTACTGTCTTTTGCTGTTGCATAATGCATACCTTGGGTTACTATCTTTACTCCACTGTTTTGTATGACACGTTTATTGTCCCTTTCCACAATGTTGAAACAAACCCTTTTAATGACATAACCTTCATGCTTCGTTACCACCCATTGTGGACCCTGTGCATGCCACCTCATTGTGTCATCCACATTACAAGTCAGTTTACATTGCTCGGCGTCAACCTATTAACATCAGATATTGAAAGTAATTAACATATTGAGGAGTGCAGTAAATAAATTGTGTTTGGAGACATATATATATATATATATATGTCAAATTCTAGGTATACCTTATCACGCAACCAATACATAAATTGTGCGGTTGTGTTCGTCTTGAATCCATTTTACCCTCTTTCCATTGTTTCTTTTATCGGCTTTTAATGCTTCCAAATGAAAACTAACAATACACACAAAACAAGATATCAAAACTGTATATTCATGCATATACGTTTGAAATATGCAATAGATCTATAGTGCAATGACAATAAAACTCCATACCTCCTATATGACTCAACCTCTAAGGAATTTGAAAGAATGGTCATATGGACTCCCTCCCAAAGCTTTTGATCAATTTGGTACATCTTTCCACCTTTAATAGGGGCACCGACATCTTCATTGTCATTCAGCCTTTGATATCTACCAATAGGGTTTCCAATTGCATCTAACCCTCGTTGGTACTCACTACAGAATTCTATTGCTTATTCAACTACATAACTCTTAGCGATGCAACCTTCTGGACAATTTTTGTTGCGAACATAACTCTTCAATATCTTCATGTACCTCTCGAAAGAGTATATCCATCTGAAATGCACTGGTCCACACAATCAAACTTCTCGTACAAGGTGCACAGTTAAATGAACCATGACATCAAAAAAGGATGGTGGGAAGAACTTTTCCAGCATGCACAATGTCCTCACGAGATCACTATGTATGGCATCAAAGGATGCAATCTCGATTGATTTTTTACATATTGAATTAAAGAGAAAACAAAATCTAGCAATTGCAGCTTGCACATTTGTAGGAAGCACTGGACGTATAGCAAGAGGCAATAGTTGCTGCATCAACGTGTGATTATCATGGGACTTCATCCCTACTAGCTTCAAGTCATCTATTCTCACAATATTACAAAAATTTGATGAATAAACATTTGGAACTTTTAGCTCTGCCAAACAGCAACAAAATATATGTTTCTCTTATTTGGATAACGTATAACATGCATGAGGCAAAAAAGTTCGTGCTCCATGCACCAGCGAGGACAATTCAAGCCGCAGGGCCATATCCACTAAATCCAGCCTCGCATTTATTCCATCTTTTGTCTTACCTGGAATATTAAGCAATGTACCTATTATACTTTCGCAAACATTTTTTTCAATATGGATCACACCCAAGTTGTGGCGTATATGGAGATATTTCCAGTATTGTGAGTCAAAAAATATTGACTTCTTTTTTCAACAGTGTTCAACGTCATCTCAGCATAAATTTTTACCTCTACCTGTGTCGTCAAAAGTACAAGCATTAAGCTTTTTCAAAATTTCCTCTCTAGTCAATGGTATCGGAAGCTCTCCAAATTCTTGAAACCCATTGAAAGCCTTTTTTTGCTTTCTGTATGGATGATTATGAGGTAGGAATCTTCTATGCCCAACAAAACTCATTTTCCTACTATTTTGCAAGAAATAGCAAAAGTGTTCTCACTACAAATTGGACATGCATAGTATCCTTTCGTTGCATGACCGGCTAAGCTGCCATAAGAGGGAAAATCATTTATCGTCCATAGCAGCACTACCCGTAAAGTGAATTCCTCTCTACGATAAGCATTGAAAGCTTCAATGCCCTAGTCCCACAACAATTTTAATTCTTCAATTAAAGGCTCCAAGTAGACATCGACACGGTTTCCAGGCTGTTTAGGTCCAAATATTAGAAGAGTCAACATCATGATTTTTTGCTTCATGCACAACCAAGGAGAAATATTATACACGAAAATGATCACAGGCCAAACACTGTAGACACTACACTGTAAACTGTACGGGTTCATTCCATCGGCTGCAATACGGAGTCTAAGGTTTCTATTCTCTGCTGCGAAGTCTAGCCAATAACGGTCTACCAATTTCCAAGCTGGAGAATTTGCTGGGTGCTGCATTTTTCCTCTTACAGTCTTTCTCTCATTTGCATGCCACTGCAAATTCTTAGCGGTTGAAACACTGTAGAACATTCTTCTAAAACGTGGAACCAGTGGAAAATACCATAAAACCTTCGATGAGATTTTTGTAATTGTGTTATCTTCTCCAATTTTCCATCTGGATGACCCACATTTAGGACATAGCATTAGATCCTCAAACCATTTTCTAAACAAAATAAAATTTTCCGGGCATGCGTGTATCTTCTCGTACTTCATTCCCAAAGCAGTTAGGGTCTTTTTAACATAGTAAATAGAAGTCGGCAAAACATTATCGCGTGGCTACATCTCATATAACAACTTCAGCAGTGCATCAAAGCTCTTGTCAGAATGCCCATATCTACCCTTCAAGTTATATAATTTGACAACAGCCGATAACTTGGTAAATTTTGTGCATCCAGGAAACAAATGTTTATCTGCCTCTTCCAACAGACTTGCAAAATGATCAGGATTTTTGGGAATTTCGGAATGCATATTATCAAAGGCATCACGAGTCATTTCAATGTTGTTGTACACCACATCTTTTTTGCTATCGCTGTCATCTTCATCGAACTCTAAATCTTGATTAACAAACTGTGAAGATGCCTCGCCACCAGCTGACTCACAGAAGTCACCGTGCCAAACCCATTGTCTGTAATTGCTATCGAATCCGTTCCAATATATGTGACCTTTTATGTCCTTTATAGAATGCAATGTCATATTGCCACATTTCACGTAAGGACACTGAACGACATTACGATCATTTACATTTTTTGCCGCGAACTGTAAAAATTCGTCCACACCTTTGGCAAAACGTGTGGATCGTCTATCCGAATATATCCATGACTTATCCATTCGACAAAATATTATTTGAGTAACTAATGCAGTAATCTTCGTATTGCATCAACATATGAAAGTAACCAAACAACAAACTTTATAAATTACAAAAAAAAAACACAAGTACGCAGGAAGATTGCATATTAAACGTATAAATACTGCGTAATATATATATTCGAGTTGAAAGAGTGTAAACTTACTTCCAACGTGTAATAACTTTTGTTGAGTTTGTGTTCAGCTTCGTATGATGATTGTGTGCATGGAAAAAATGATAGATCAAGAAACTAAAACTCAATTAATAACGTAAAATATAAAAATATAATTTATTGCAACCATAAAGAGGTGGATGGGCATTAAATGAAGCATATTCATTACAAGTTGGTAGACAAATCGTTGACCATGAAATTTGAATTTAAGGAAAACATGTGATGCAAACGTTGCAAATAATTATTTTGCAAATTGGACAGGCGACGCAAACATCGCAAATAATTATAAATTATTTTTTACGTATATAAATTAAAGTTTAAATCTTTCAATAATGAACATAATTAATTGTTTTTATTGAATTAATTAAGCTTGTTTATTGAAATAATGTAATATCAATTGTTTAATGAATTGAACGCAGAAACATTTAAATTTATTTGATCATTTATTTATTGATTACTTTTTAAAAATAATATCTTAAGTATATTATTTATTATTGTCTTTTCTACATATTTTTGGTGAATTAATTAAGGCTCTTTGATATATATATATATATATATATATATATAGCTAAAAGATATACATATATATATGGAATATACATATATATATATATATTATATACAAAACAATATCTGTCAAAATATGTGAAATATTTTTATTGATATTACACAAACATGTTTACATATATAAATTATCCATATATATGCATCTCGAGCATATCATCATCAGGTTTACATTAAAATCTGCAGATCTCGATTGATAAATGCAAATGACCGAGGGAGCAGAAGAAGAAATGCGAGCCTTGTCCAAGTATTAATTGATTGCCATTCTTTGACATGGGACAAGGAATCATCATGTAATAACAATGAAACATTTGATCTCTAGAGGTATATGAAATACCTGAAGAATATACGATCATTTGAAGTGGGTCGAACAAATCAAAGAGACTAAAGATCATAAATATTTCATCATTTCCATATATTTTGAAATAATATCAGCTAAGAGATCATGAAACCAAGAAGAATTTCAGTACATGCATAGTTGTGAATAATAATTATTTTACAATAATAGATTAGTTGATTACAAGTACTTCAATATGTTATAAATAAACTAATCGATAAATTAGCAAACATAAGTTTTTCAACCAGAATATAATTTAACTATTTTATTAAAAATTGTAATTTAGTGTATTAATCTACGAGTCAACATCTTGACTCCTTGACTCGGACGTACGATCTTCGTAGCTGCTCCCACCGACGAAGCTCCTCTTCAATCCTTGTTTGCCAAAGATTGTTGCTTTTGCAATCCAGCTTCGACCCCCATCTAAAGAAACCAAAATGAAACCTTCGATATGTATGAAGGTGAAATGCCCAAGGTGAATTGCCTGAGGCGTATGGATCGACGATTTGTAGTGGGTCAAACATATAAAAGAAAGCAATGATCAATAATATTTTAACATTTCCTTATATTTTGAAATTATTTCAGCTAAATCGAAGACAAAAAAACGTAAGAATATTTATGCATATGTATTTGTGTTTTTTTTCCTTTTCTGATGAATGTTTCTTTTACAATAATAGATGATTCTCTTTCAAAATAGATGTATGTATTTATAGATAAAGAATGGTAGGTGTGAATTGATTATTTTGGTATTGTGAAATAATGGTGGTAGGTGTGAATTAATTTTTAGTGTGATATGAATTAAATACCGAGGCATATGCATGTTAGTCCAAATACTTTTTAATATCATTCTTTTATAAGAGAACATGCAACGCTGGTGTTGCACATTTTTGGGACTGAGAAACGAAGAGAAACGCACCCAACTTTTTCGCGACACTTGTCCAATGAGTGTTGCTGAATGTGATTGCCGCGTAGATTTTCCATGACACTTTACGAATGCTCGTTGCGCAGATTTTTCGCTACACTTGCCGAATGTGTGTGGCTGAATATGCTTGGCGCCAGATTTTTCGCGACGTTTGTCAATCGCATGTTGTGAAAGATAATTTCTTGCACATTTTAGCGACATGTCTGCGTCGCTGTTTTGTTCAAATAAACACGACGCACTATGTTTGTGTCGCTATTAGTTTTTCGCGACACAATTGTTTTGGTTCGTCGCGCATATGGTGTAGCCTATTAAGGTTTTTGGCCTAGTGTATATATGAGTTAGACTAACATCAAGCCAGCCAATTTTAAGTGGCATTATGACTGGATTGAGAGTTAAAAAGACATTAGTAACCTAATTTGGATTTAGTAAAATACTAAAATTCTATTAGGATAAAGTGACTCCTATATGAATCTAATTAATGTTCATTAATAAACTTTAAATGTAAACCCTTGAAGCATTTCACAGAATGATAAAGAAAAGTTTAATGCTTAAACCATAAAATTCACATGATGTGAGTCTGGTTGTATATATAATCATTCTCATCTATCCTTACAAATTACAATTGATAAAAGCATGGCCATTAAGTAGAACAAATAATAATAGTAATAAGGAAAAGAGGGAGAAAAAAAAAATATTAATAGAGAATTAAAATTATGGATGATATTTAATTTAGGCCACCACCTGGGTTTCTGACAGTTCCTTTGACAGTGTAGCCTCTTTCTAGGAGTTGTTTTACCATCCAAGAGGCAATGAAACCTCCAGCACCCGTAACACAAACAGTTTGCTCAGAAACTACACTTTCAACATGCATCTTGGCTTATGTATGTATATGAATAACGACTTCAGCAAAAAAAAAAAATGTATATGAATAACGAGTAATGTTTAGGATATATATGTGTTATTGGTGTATGGGAAGTATTTATAAGGAAATAAACCATGTGTTAAGAACGTTTTTAATTTAATTAGTTATATATATATATAACTAAATCAATTAAATATTACTCGATTAATTATTAATTGATTTTTTTTTTATGCATACGTATCTTATGATTAATATTCAATACAGCAGGAAATATTTTTCAGAGGATACATATATATATGTGTGTGTGTGTGTGTGTGTGTGTGTGTGTGTGTGTGTGTGTGTGTGTGTGTGTGTGTGTGTAGAGAGAGAGAATTTGATTGATTGTAGAGTAAATATTATTGGATATCTGAATCGATCAGTCATGTTTAATTGGAATATTGACCTGGATATGCGTATGGTTTTATATTAGAGGATTATATAATTGACGCATTAATCATGCATCAATTTATATATTATTAGGAACTCAAGGTTTATCAAATGAAGATGACTTTTAAGTCGTGAAGCAAATGTAAGAAAAATAATTTAACGGAATGCACAAAAAAAGTTATTTAAGGGTTTATTGTAGTTTAATATCTTCTAGCTAGTCTTAGGAAGTTAATTGTTTTTGGTCTCAGGTTTAAAATGTTGAAAGTTAAGTCTTTAAAATTTAATCTGTTGCATTTTTTGTAAGCATAAAAAGAGTCATATTTTATGTTGGATTTTTGTTAGTTTTGAGTTAATTGTTAATGAAAAATATTAAATTGTTGTATTTTTCTATTTTTAGAGAAAGAAAGACAAATGATGAAAATTGTTATATTTTCTGCGCAATCTTTACTGAAAAAATCATATCTAGAGCTACTCATAATTCATCAAGGTCAATTCTGTAACGTTTCGTTGCAATTGAATCAGCCAATCAATACTAGTTTGATTTTGGAGAAAAATATTTTTAGCAATTGCGACAGACTTATACTCTTTTTGGAGAAATTGACATTTGGATGCATTTCCAGTATCCAAATTATGCGACTAAGATATGCTTGGAAAGCTAAGACATAAAACTAACTTTTACAATTGGAATTAATAAATTCAAAGTTTATTTGGTCATTCAAAGTGTACTTGGAATTTGCCTGATGAACATTGAAGATATAAACATAAGTGTCTTTGCCAACGAGGATGCCACAGATGCATGGATGATTGAAATTGCCACACCGACACTCTCCAGCCAAGTGTGTTATTATTGCCACATCACATGCCACTTGGAAAGTTCATATTATTTCAATAATATTAATTGTAGTATTAATTGAAAAATGAATTAGAATTGGAAATATATTAAATTACTAAGGAGATAATGATTTCTTTCCTAATCTAATTGGGAATGTGACATTTTGAAGGCATCAATGACTTATTTATCCCCATAGGGCCATCCATGTGAGAGATTATAGGGAGATTTGATTTTTATTTCATATTTTGTTTCCTATTATCTTGGAAAATTAGACTTAGAGTAAAGATTTAACTCTAGAGTTTTTCCTAACTTAACTAGCACTCTTTTCCTATAAATACCCTGCACCTTGGAGCTTTTAAAAGAGGTTTGAAGTCTTCTCTTCTACATTGTTTTCAGTTCTCTTTTAGTTTAATTTAGACAAAATTCTAGAGGTTTAGACCAAGGAAATTTTGGCTACATCAAGGTTTTAGAGAAGGGAGAATTTCGGTCAACACCTTTGGAGGAATACAACATTGGTTTTGAGGCATATTTGAATAAGCAATTGAAAGAAGAACAAGAGGGAAAATTCAGCAGCCACAAACTTTGAGTTTTGTTTTCTATTTTCTTCTTCTTTTTGTCATTCATAATATGTTTTGCTTTAATTTATTGATGGTTATTTCTAAGAACACGAGTAGCTAAACTTTTATAAGGATTATGATATAGCCCTATTATGAATATTTAATTTTTAATGCATGATTGGTTTTAATTGATATTGATAGTTAATATTTCATTGTTGTTCTTAATACTTTACGAAAATGTGATTGATTTAATATTGTATTCAATTAGGGATGAGAGATATAGTATTGTTTGTAATGAAATATATGGTAGATAGGGATATCATCAAATTTAGTGACACCTTAACAAGAGCTTATTGGGTTTGCATATCGTAGGGCTTAAATTTGGTAGTTTAGATTGTGGACGATTAAATTATCTTGTGCTTACTAGATCAACATGCATTGAGGGATCAACTATTGGTCACTTTAGGTTAAGAGAGGTTAACTAATGAATTTGTCATGCATTGAGACTAAATATGATTAATAGTGGTGAAGTCTTAATCTTTGTTTCATCAATATTTTGAAACTTTTGCTTTGTTACTTTTACTGCCTTACTTTGCTTTCTTTTTAATTCTTGCTTTGTTTTAGAAAACCAACCAATCAAACAATCATTTTTTTACTTTTCTAGTTTTAATTGACAATATAATTTATTTTTATCAGTAGAAACATTATCTTTGTGAGATCGATATTCAGTTTTCTTCTAAAAATCACTTTTGTTGATTCGTGCACTTGCGAGTTATTTAATTTTCACCACAACAAGTTTTTGGCGCCGTTGCTGGAAAATAATTATTTCTAATGTTGATTTAATTTTATTGTTGATTAAATTTCTGTTTTTAAGTTAATTTTTTTTTTGTAGGTTTAGTTTTAGCCATTGAAAAACAACAATTGGAAAGCTTTTTTGGATCCAAAGTAATTCAATTCGAGTTTGAAAGAGGAGAATATTGAAGTAGCTAAATAGTTGACTCTAATTTGTGTGTTTTGGATTCTTGTTTATGGTTTTTTTCGATTTTTTTTGCAAAAAATAAAATTTTATTTTTCTGTTTTATGTGTTCGGTTTTTAGGGTTTTAATTACTGAATTTTTGAGTTTTTGTTTAGTTGACAATTGATTAAATTTTTGTTTTAAAAAAAAATATTGAAAATTCAAAAAAAAAAGAAAAAAATTTCTGCACTTTTGTTTCTGTTTTTAGTTTGATTTCTTTGTTGTTTTTAGATTTATTTTACTTTAGGTTTGTGTTTACTTTGGGTTTTAATTAGTTTGCATTTAGTTTTAATCTTTTGAACTTTCTTAGTTTGTTTAATTTGAATTTTAGCTTTAATTTTAATTGCTGGAATTTTTATTTTAATAGTTTAAATTTCTATTTTCTTTTGTTTTTCTAGTTTTTGTTTATTTGTTTTATGAGTTTTCCAATCAATAGTGAATTTTCTGAGATAGATTTGAGGAGATTAAAGAGAAACGAAGTTAGAGAGACTATGTTTAGAAATATTAAAAGAGATGATACTATAGAAAACCAAAATAACCCTGTAGTTCCTAATAACCAAGGTTATAGGACTATTAGGAATTATGCTGCACTTAGAAAGATTGAGGATATGTCTTGTATTAGGAAACCACCTATTGATGCACCTAGTTTTGAGGTCAAACATATTACAATGTCTATGATTAATAATTATCAATTTGGAGGCTTACCTAGTGAAGATCCCAACCAACATATATTGAATTTTTGTGATGTATATGAGTTAGTGAAATACAATGGAAATACTGAAGATGCTGTTAAGCTTAGGTTGTTTCCTTTTACCATAAGGGATAGAGCTAAAAGTTGGTTACAATCTTAACCTCTAGGAAGTATTATCACTTGGGATGATTTAGCATTTAAATTTTTTAATAAATTTTCCCACTTATTAACTGCCAAGTTTAAAAATGAGATTAATATTTTTCACCAATTTGATGGAAAGTCGTTGTATGAGGCTTGGAAAATATTAAAATTTTTTTTAAGGAAGTGTCCACACAATGGGATGCCCATATGGAGACAAGTCCAAACTTTTTACAATGGCTTGAATTATATAATAATAAATAATGTGGATGCAGCTGCAGGGGGTGCTTTGTTGAACAAATCTCAAAAGGATGCATACGACCTATTGGAAGAGATGATTATCAATAATTTGCAATAGGCAGGTGAGATGAGACAACAGTCTTAGAAGACTATGGCTGTCAATGAAGATGATAAGATAGAAAAATTGAGTGCTCAAGTTACAATTCTCACAAAACAACTTGAGACCTTGGGTTCCAACAATTTTAATAATATTTTCAATATTTTTAATTTGAATTGTCGTAAATAATGTGGGAAAAATCGTGAAAGTGTTAATTGTCAATTAGGAAATCCTTTTATTCAATCTAGTGGATCTAATAATGTTAATTTTGTAGAGAATTTCTGACAAAGCAATAACAACAATCCTTTCTGCAACACTTACAATTCAAGATGAAAGAACCATCCAAATTTTTCATGAAGAGACAATTCAAATGCAAAAGAGCACAACAAAAAAGAATCTATCAAATTCCTTCTCAACAACATCAATAATTCCAATCCTTCAATTTCCAAAAGACTTATCAAACTCAATGTCAACCTCAATCTCATAATTCTTCTCCATCTACTTTGTCTTTACTTAGCAATCTATAATAAAAATGACTGAAAATTCTAATGCCTTCATGCAGGAAACTAAGGCAAAAATTAGAGGTTTCAAGAATCAAGTGGATCAACTAGCTCAAGCTCAAGCTCAAGTATCTAATCTTCAATGGAAACAAAGTGATTTAGAGAGATTAGTAAGTCAACTAGCTGGATTTAACTAGAAACAAAGAAAGAGTTCTCAAACTGCGTGGCATAAACAAAAAGTTTTATGATAAAAACAATTAAAAGGGCAATAGGCCAAAGCGAGCCTTGTGAGCTTAAAGTTTGCAATTTGATTGTCTTGCATCAATTGGGGGACCTTTCTTTGCCTTTACTCTTTATTATGCTTAATTTCTTTGTTTTTAACATTGAGAGCTATGTTCATCTTAATTTCGGGGTGACTCTTTTTGTTATGTAGTTTTTCTTCTTTAGTTTGAGTTTTTATTAATGCATGTTTAGGTTTAGTTTATAAACCCTTGTTTTTTGTGTTGGCTAAATTTTTTAGTTTTAGGTGTTTTCTTAAATATTTTGATGGGCCAATGATGAGAATATGATTGAGAATAAATTGATTCTTAGGTAGTTGAATTGTTTTTTGTGTATTTTCTAATGCCTAAAGTTAAATTCACATGTTGTTACATTCAAAACTATTTTGAGCGCTTTGTCAAGTATGCATGATTTATATTGTATTTTGGTAAATGTTTGCATTAAATTAGAGTGATTATTCATGAACTCTAGAACTTGCATAATTATTGGTTGAGGAAAAATCCTAGAGAGATGCATTATTTTGAATATGATTTAGGCCATTTTTGTTTTGAGTTTAAGCATTTCTAACCTACCTTTGAAATTTTTATCCGTTACTATCATATTTAAGCTAAATGTTAGGATGCATAAAAGATTTCATATTAGAGCCTTTTGTTCATTTAAACCACATTGACTTACCTTTTTGAGCTAAAATATATTTTTTCCTACCCTATACACATTTTTAAAAGAAAGTTTATTTTGAGTTGAGATGAATATATGCTTATTAATTTGTATTTTGTGGAGTAAAGTATAAAATAATTTGGAAGTGGCAATGATCGTGACACTATGCCAAAAGTGTGGATCCACGACACTAAATGCGCAACATAGTACAAAAATCGCATGACGAAAAACTAAATCTCGACACAGAATTATTGCCTCGTCGTTACTGTAACAAAATGACGACACAACAACATTGCCAAATTGTTTCGTAGCCTCCACAACACCCAAGTGAGGCTTTTTCTTCCTCCATGCCACCGCCGAGCCTTACTCTTAAATGTGAGTTATTTTCTAACTTTTATTTATCCTCCAATATCTTGCTCAAATTCTAGAATGCTTAGTAATGTCAATATTTTAGAATGCTAAAATAGCCAAAAAAAAATATTAGATATATGTGTTGGAAATAATGTTCATGCTTTAAACATTGTCTTTTGTTGGAAATAATATTCATGCTATATATATGTCGATTTAAATACATTAATAACGTTCACATATGTTATTTTCATCTTCAAATAAATTTTTATATGTGTCAGTTTAAATTTTTAAATCCCTAACATATGTGTCTGGAATAATGTTCATTCAACTTGGCCGGTCACAATATTTATGTTCATGCTAAAACATTGTTTATATAGGAAAGGGACAATTTTTATGTTCATGTTAAAACGTTATTTTTATAGGAAACACTCATAAGTTTTATGTTCATGCATTGTTTTTAGGGATATTATCACCAAAAGTCCCTGAACTATATCGGGTTTTACGATTTAGTCCTATAACTTTTTTTTTCTCAGTTTACTCCTCGAAGTGAAGAAAGCGTGTCACCGTTGGTCCTTTCTCATGATTCCATCGAAATACACCGTTAACTTGCACGTGCAAGTCACGTGAAACCACTTTTGAGGGCTGATTAAGTAATTTTCTACCCATTTTAATAGATGTTGTTGACTTCCTTCAATTGGTACCACCAAAATCTTAGCTGGATGCAGCAAAACAACCCCAAAAAGAGAAACTCTAAAAAAAAAAATATTCATAAATATTCATAAACTCTAAAATTAATAAATTTCAATTTTAAATATTATTATGATATTCCTGATAGAAATACTCCTGTTTTTTTCGTAAATATTCATTATTTAATTTGCCAATGGTATTATTGTTGGTTTCTCTTATACCACCGATCAATACATCCTTAAAATATATGATAGTGATATTCCAGATTCATAATCTTATTAATTTCTATCAGGAATATCATAATAATATTTCTATTAAAATATTTCTATCAGGAATATTTCTCTTAAAATATTTCTATCAGGAATATCATAATAATATCTAAAATTGGAATTTATTAATTTTAGAGTTTTAGAGTTTATGAATATTTATGAATATATATTTTTTTTAGAGTTTCTCTTTTTGGGGTTGTTTTGCTGCATCCAGCTAAGATTCTGGTGGTACCAATTGAAGGAAGTCAACAACATCTATTAAAATGGGTAGAAAATTAATTAATCAGCCCTCAAAAGTGGTTTCACGTGACTTGCACGTGCAAGTTAACGGTGTATTTCAACGGAATCATGAGAAAGGACCAACGGTGACACGCTTTCTTCACTTCGAGGAGTAAACTGAGAAAAAAAAAAGTTATAGGACTAAATCGTAAAACCCGATATAGTTCAGGGACTTTTGGTGATAATATCCCTTGTTTTTATTGGAAATAATATAATTAATAGGCGATGCATTGGGACCATTCAAAAATTGCTAAACAATAGGCGACGCATTAGGACTATTCAAAAATATAATTAATAGGCGACACATTAAGACCATTCAAAAATATAAGCAATAGGCGACACATTAACCATTCAAAAATATAAGCAATAGGCAATGCATTAACCATTCAAAATTATAAGTAATAGGCGACGCATTTAAATCATGACCTTTTAAGAATGCATACACATTAGTGTTGTTAGGATCCTTTAAAATGTATACAAAGTTTAATTAAACCTAATTAAAATTATTAGTCATGAAAGGTTATGTCTTTGTGATTGTGTTATGTATTGCAAATTAATGGATCCACACGAGATATTGTTTTTCCTCCCAATGAGCCTTCATCCTTCGATGATGCCACTGGTCCCATTGTTCAAATCCCTAAGCCGAAAGGTTAGGGACCTACAATATTGGAAGGATTTTTGAAAGGAGGCTGCAGGCGATGCAAAGCAGTTATAGCTACAATAGAATGAGCATGGAGCTCCCCTGTGAGTATGAACAACTTGGAGGGCTCAATTACTCGTTCACGATACCGATTTCCATTAAAAGTTAGAACGACATGTCTCCTGTATTGAAAGAAAATCTATGGATAGCAATCAAGGTATTCCAAAATGAAATTTGTCTTCTTTCTATAACATAAACTCGAAATAATTATTTTGTTATTTATTTGGGAACTCAGCTTGTTCCCCTACATCAGCGGTTCTATTTAATGATCCTACACATGTACAACATGATTTACGTGTACCATTATTAAACTCTTACTATATATTTGTATTATTTATAATTATAACTATTTGACATTTTTTAACTTGTGTTTGAAATTCATGACATTCTATGTGAGCTTGCAGAAGGGACAAGAGATAACATTGTGGCAACTGGCACTTTGACAGTGGGTAGTGCAGTTTTTCATGGTGTAGAATAAGGAACAAAGAATGTTAGAGTCTCTGTGGATGCAGTGATTGATCTGGTTACGTTGTTACCTATACAATCATTCGAAAAGGTCTATGTACGGGAGGCAGAAAGGTCATTCGTGGCATGACATCGACAACTTGTTATTTTGCTATCCGATGAGGTGTATAATATTTCATAAAATTGAAAAGTGTCTGTATTGATATTTTTTTTTGTGATACTAACATGTATTTTATTTTGATTCTAGGAATATGGGAAGAGAAAAATCTCAAAAGGAAAATATGTGGTTGCAACCGGATCAACTATCTCACATTGGTCCCAAAGAGCTACACTAGTACAGGCCGAGTCGGCATATGCTGATGTTGACAATGCCGACTAATTAGAACTTACCCATCCGCTACTAGAGTTGTTAAGGCGGACCGACCCTTATGAAGCTTATGAGTTGTGGTCAACCTCCTTACCACCAATGATTATGGGCTATGAAGTATAGATATCTATTTCGAAGAAAGATATCCAAAATTTTTGTTACATGCAAGAGTTGCAACATTCTTGCATTTTGTTCTACATAAGATACATAACTCCAACTTCATTGCATTGATTACTCATAGTTTTGTTACATACAATTAATTATGCTACTTATACATAATAATCCACTGCTTAGACATTTACATTCCTGATTGATAGGCGGATAAATAGGAAAGTATTGTTTTATACTCCTTGATGATATTGCAAATGTAGAAAGAAAAAAATCATGATGAGTGAGAACTGAAAATTTTGATGCGATAGAATGAAGCATTAAGGGGTCAACTATAGTTTTTTCTAGGAAGTTTCGAATGCGGGTATTATGTGATAATGATAATGCAAAACATCATAGTAAATAATGTTATTCGAGAAAATTTAGCAGACATGGTAATAATTACTAACATTTTTCACTCAATAAGAATTGATAATTATTAGTTGATACTTATTTGAACTACTTGTTTAGTCTGTATGTTCAGTTTCAATATGTGATTTGGACCTAGCAGTACGTAGATAGTTTTATAGCATAATGAACAGCTGCTTAGCTCTCATTTATAAAATCAAAGTAAGCTAGTATATTCCAGTTTATATATATACTTTTAGGCAACGAAAAACAATATAGCATTTAATTATTGTATTTATGGAAATATATTACTGTATGTAATTTTTTTGTTTGTGATTTTTTATATATTTGCATTTTTTTTCTCATTTGTCCTTTTTTTAATAATTGATTCTCATTTTTACTAAATTAATCATTTGCAATAAATTATTCATTATTTTTATAAAAGATAATGAAATTTAAATTCATTTAATTTTAATTAATAATATTTATAAATATAAATTAATTTTATAATATTCAAATAAGATTTTAAGATATAATTGATTTATTTAGATTTTAAATTGTAGCAGTAAATTAATTTCTTTTAAATTAATTGAAACTATTAAAATATAAATTAAAAAAAATCATTTAACTTGTCAATGAAATTAAATTTGAATTATTCAGTGACGTCTTTTATAGGATCTATTGTGACAAATTTTGTTGCGTTTTTTAAAATATGGCCTAAATAATTAGAGACGAATTTTGTCCATAATTCGTCCATATATTGGCGACGCACTTCGTTGCCAAATAGTGGTATCAGCAACGAATAATGGTGGCAAAAAATGACCTAATTGGCGACATAGTGCGTCTCTAATTTGGCATTTTTGGTGACGAAAAATTGTCGCAAAAACTGGTCAATTGGCGATGCAATGCATCGTCAATTTAGATGATTTTCACAACTAATTTCCATCTCGAATAACACCACAATTGGTGACTCAGTGGTTCACCGATTGTCCAATTTTTTGCGACGGAAATTCATCACTAAAAACAGACAACCGTGACAATGTATATGCATCATTATTTTTTAAATTCGCGACACATTTTATCTGTTGCGAATGTTTTCCACTTTCAGCGACTATCAATTCTGCGACACAATAACTTACGTTGCCGTTTACAATTTGCAATGCCGTTTTTGCATCTCCTATTATCGATTTTGTTGTAGTGTGAATTTTGGCTACTATATATTTTTCATGTAGAAAAAGAAGTTTGAATGAGGTATGAAAAAGAAAAATTTGGGAGTTAGAAAGAAAAAAAAAAAGTGAAAGAGAAGTTGAAAAAAAAAATACTGTGAAAAAAAAGGGAAAAAAAAAGTTTTGTACACTTTTAAGAAAGGGAAGAAGAGAAGTGTAGTTATGAGGAAAAAACAAAAGTTCTATAAGCATATTTTTCATAAGTTTTTTTTTTGAATTTTATTTTCGTATCATTTTTTTTCTTCTTACTCATTACCATTTAACCTTCACATTACAAGCCTATAAAGTCCTAATGATTCAAAGTAATGCATTAATCTACATTAGTGGAGAGAAATTAAATATGGCATGCATATAGTGGTTCATATTTTACAATCTCTATTTAATGTAGATTTATTCAATTGCATGACATTGAGTGTATTTTTTGATTTCACACACACACTTTGAAAGTAATGATTATGTTGAATAGAAGATAGGGTATTGAATTGCATGATTACTTAGAAATTACTTTTGAATTAATATGATTATGCAATCTTTGAATTAATAAAAATTTATGCAGATCTTTTTATCTAACAATTTTTTAGTATAAAGCAATTTATGATAAATAAAAAATATGTAGGATGGATAAAAGTGCTCATGATGAAAGATATATTGTATGGAAGTAACTTTCATGATAAAAAAAAATTGCAATTTAAAATGAAAAAAATATTTAGGAGGAAAAGAAAATTTTCATGATGAAAAAATATATGTTAGGAGTCAAATTTGTTCATGGACTTTACACGAACGTCTGGATGATTTAGGTTTCTTACGTGCTTTCAGATTGGACTGGGTATATTGCGTCCAAATCTGTGTGGCAAGGTCCATGCACTCTGTTGAATTCTTTTAGTATGGAATCCAAGTTAGACATTCTCAGGCCCTTCTTCTCTTGACAGCTCCTGGTCACAAAATAAAGAGAGAACACCACCCAAAGAAGAAAAGAAAATATACAACACATTTTTTTTCTTAAGAGAATTTAGTATAACATGGATATAAACTTAAATAAACACAAATAGAATAAAATTAGTAAGATTTAAACATGGGCAAAAAGAAGGAATATAGTTGAAAAACATAGGTAGGAGAGCAGACTTTGTGATACATTTTTGATAAATAAAATTCTTCTAAGTGTTTGGGGACTATATGAAGTGAGAAAATTCAGAAAATCTAAACATGGGGAAATCTAAGAGAGTTTCTGTATGCTGGATGGTCTGGAAAATATTAAAGGGTCCTCCCATGTTGTAGATGAGTTTCTCTTTTATAGATCCTCAACTCAAATATTTATTTTGAACAAAGATCTTTAAAGGTTGGGTTAAGTTTAAAATTAAATTGGGTTTTAAGAAGAAATATTATTTAAAGGTTTAATTTAGTATATTTTATCATTGTAGGTTAAGAACTCCCAAATGGATCAACTTTTTTTGACAAAAATATACTAAATTAAATAGATGTTTCAGAGTCAGTGCCAATCAAACTAAACTCCAACTATAAGCCCTATAGGTAGTTTGGGACTTCTCTTTTGCATGAAAATATTATATTTAAAACTAAAAACATGAATTAGATTTTTTCTTTTGCAGGTTAAGGGGATGAAGCCTTAGATTCTTCATCAGAGTCTTTTAAATGCGAGACTTGTTGGAGTAATCGTTCAACCATTTGTAATAACTCTTTTTTGGTTTTTAACTATTCTGATTAATGGTTCAGTGGAATTTTTTTTTATCTTGGATGTTGATACTACTATACCATTTTTTTAATTATTTTGAAACATTTATTCAAATGTGTCCAGTGTTGATTTATTGACTGAGAAAATACTAGAACATCATCTATGTAAACCTGTGTGATGTTCATGCTGATATATACTGAATCCTAAAAATCTTATAGTCAAAACACATTGGTTTACATAGATGATGTTCTAGTATTTTCTTAGTCAATAAGTCAACACTGGAAACATTTGAATAAATTTGTCAAAATAATTAAAGAAAATGGTTTAGTAGTATCATCATCCAAGATAAAATTATTCCAAACCAAAATAAGATTTTTAGGATTCAATATATATCAAGAACAAATCACTCCTATAGATAGAGCAATCTAATTTGTCGAGAAATTTCCAGATGAACTCATAGACATAAACCAATTACAAAGTTTCTTAGAATATGTTAATCTCATAGCAGAATTTTATAAGAATTTTAGAGCTAAATGTAAACATTTATTCAATAGACTAAAAAGTAATCCAGAACCATGGTCAGAAAAGCATACTGCATTAGTATAAGAGATCAAGTCTCATATTAAGTCATTACCCTGTCTAGGTATTCCATCCAATAATTCATTCAAAATAGTTCAAACTGATACCTCTGAAGTTGGATTTGGAGGAATTTTATTACAAAAAGTAACCCCTGAGTCACCTGAACAAATTGTCTAGCTTCATTCAGGAACTTGGATATCCTCCCAAAGTAATTACAATAGCATCAAAAAAGAGATTCTATTGATAGTTTTATGCATTTTAAAATTTCAAGACAATTCACTTAATCAAAACTTTTTACTCCTAATCGATTGCAAATAAGCTAAATATGTTTTAGAAAAAGATGTCAAAAATATTGCATCTAAACAAATTTTTGCCATATGGCATTCTATACTAAGTATTTTTTATTTTAATATATAATATATTAAATGGGATAAAAATAGTATCCCTGTTTTTCTTACCCGTGAGTTCTTATAGGGAAAGACAGCAAAAGATGGAAGATAAAAAGAAAATGGTTAGTAAACAGAGTCATCCACCCTACCCAAATAAAATAGTTAGGAAAGCTTGAGTCACCCAAACCAATTTCTAGTTCCAGTTTATTTACTACTATTGACCCAATCAAACCAAATTACCAACCAGCCTTAGTTACATAATACGACCCATATGCTATAGTTCACAGTCAACTGTTCGCACCAATAAACCAAAGACAGCCTTAGTCACTATATCACCCCATATCCAATCACACTTTATTTTATGTTGAATTAGCACATGAAAAAATAAAATTTCCTAGTCAATTAGCCAAATCATTTTTTCCTCTCAATTTTCATTTTATTTCCCTGTCATCCTAGTAAACACTACAGTTTTACACCGACATTTTAGTCAAAACAAAAATCAATTCAAATCAATCCCATCTTTAGTCAAGACAAAAAACTCTTATATCGTAAGTTCATCATCCTTCAAATTATTAATCTTAGAGAATGTAAAACCACCCTGTGTACCTTTAAAACCATTGATTAAGTCATTTTTTAGTATTATGATTATATTGATGCATGGGACAAGTATTCCTCCATCAAAATGAGCCATTCAGTTACTCATGGTTCATCAATTGGGATCATAAATTTCAAAGAAATTTTCCCAATTGGTTCTTCCAATGGTAGTCCGATCATGGATTGGAACATCCTCATTTCCTTATAAAGCTTCAAGAGATCCAGCCAACAAAGCCATAAGAAAAATTTATGGATACATTAATTTTTATGTCTAAATATAAAATTCTGTGGATTTTTAAATGGATATATGAAAAAGATGATGACATTGTATGGAGATCTTACACAGCCAAATGGTAGGATAAATTTTCTATGGAAATAATAACAAATCAAGTCTTACTGGAATTTCCTACTAAACCAGTCAAACCAAAGGTGATTTCACCAACACCCTCATCAGCACAGTTAAAAACCAAAAAAAAATTATTACAAATGGTTGAACAATTACTCCAACAAGCCTCACAGTTAAAAGACTCTGATGAAGAATATGAGGCTTCATCCCCTAAACCTGAAAAAGAAAAGAAAAAAAAAAGAAAAAATCAATTGTACAGATTATGAAGACAGTCAAGATCCTTATAATTTTGGCCCTATTGATCTGGAAGGAGATTAGCTACATCCCATCAGTCACCAAAAGCAAAAGTGAAGAAGCATGTGAAGCTATAGAGCAAGCATGGAAAGTTGCAGTTTCCAACTTCTTCTGTATAAAAGGCATTAGAAGAAGAAGAAAAGGCATCGACAATTCTTCCAATAAAATTTTGAAGAATTATGAAAGAATTTAGAAAACAGTCATTTGTAAACTTTCAATTTCCAGTTGCCAATGTCAGTATAAATAAACAAAATCTTTATGTACTTTCAGTAAAACTTTCATACTTTGAATAAATTTTTAGTTTAAATAAATGAAAATTTTATTTCTTATTTTACAAACTTCTAGTCAATAATCTTCACTATTTTTTCAGTATTTCTGGATATGTGTGTGTATATATATATAATAATAATAATAAATATCTAAACTAATCAAAGAGGGAATTTGGGCTTCTATGGCACGAAACTAATTTGGGCTTGGTCATAAGTAAATGAACCAAATGTGGATTCAAATATTTGGGTACAACAAAGATCTTTGGTTGGGTTAAGTCTAAAATAAATTGGGCTTTAGAAATAAATATTATTTAATGATTTAATTTAATATATTTTATCATTGTCAGTTAAGAACTTCCAAATAGGTCACTTTTTTTTAAAAAAAAAAATATACTAAATTAAACACATGTTACAGAGTCATACCAACCAAACCAAACTCCAACTATAAGCTCCATAATTATAAGCTCCACAGGCAGCTCGAGACTACCATTTTGCATAAAAATATTATATGATTGGGCATTTTACAAAAATTGAGTATAGCAATATATATGATGAAAAATAATATTCATGATAATTGTTTTTTCGCAATTTAAAATTAAATAAAAAATTTTAGATGAAAAATAATATTTAGGTGCAAATTTGTTTTTAAAATTTCAAAAACTTGGTAATAGAAATAAAGAGGTCACGTGCATCTAACGGATTTATCAAAATTAACCTCAATCGGACTAGATTGTAATTTTTTATAAAATAAAAGGTGTTAAGTGTCAAAATTGATTTTAGTTCCCTCTATTTGAAAAACTTGAATTTTAAAAATTACTAAAATGCATTTAACCTAATTAGATATACATATATACAATTTTGATAAGTTAGAGCATAGTTTCCACATTATGTTTGACACTTATTGATGGGGAAATTGTTAATGATTGTTACTTGTTCAACTAGAGTTTTAAATTAAAATCATTAATTGACATGATGCGCTCAACATTTAATAAGTCATGTTCTCACTTTATGTTAACATAATTAGTACTTAATTAATTATTAATCAATAGAGCCACAATGTTTCATAGGATATATATATATATAATAATAATTCTACAATAAAAATATTTTTATTTTATTAAAATAAAAATTATTACTTAAAATATATTTTTAAAGGTAAATATAAAAATATTGTCATTAAAAATAGCTATAAATGACAATATTTTTCAAATTTTTGAGTAAAATTATATATTTAGTAACAATCTTATTTTAATAAAATAAATATATCTTTATTTTAGAATTTGATTGAAAAGTATATATAGGACTTCTTCATCGATCAATTATGGAAAATTGGAATATTGACCTAGTATGCATATGTAAAAAACTCAGTGTTTTTTTTATTAAAGGATTAAATAATCAAATAATTAATCATGCATGAATATATAATCTATATATTATTAGGAACTTTTTCACTAAAATATTCTGCAGATTTTTTCATTTAAAATTTTTTCCTTCTAAAATTTTTTCTTGGTACTAGAAATATTCATGATAAAAATGATATAGAAATCAACAAATTTTCATGATAAAATAAATTTTAGCAATTTAAGATAAAAAATTTAGATGAAAAAATATTTTAATTAGGATTAAAACAAATTTCACGATGAAAAAATATTTAGGATGAAACAAATTTTTATGGTAAAATAAAATTTTGCAATTTAGGATAAAAAATTTAAATCAAAACAATTTAGAACGAAAGAAATTTGAGGACAAAAAAAAATTTCATGATGAAAAAAGTATATGATGGAAAAAAATTTATGAAAAATATATATATATACGATGTAACAAATTTTAATGACAAATTTTTAGCAATTTAAGATAAAGAAAAATAATTAGATGCAAAAAAAAAATTTAGTTGATTGTTTTTAATATTTCAGATAATTTGTAAAGAAAAATTGTTTAGAGAGTACTAAAATACAGTATTTAACAGATTATGTTATATTTAATCCAATTGGATTAAAAGTGCATTTTTTACAAATTTGAGAGTATTAAGTGTTCAAATAAATTGTAGAAGGTATTAAAGTCCATTTAACCATTATTTCAATAAATAAAAACTTACAATATTAAAAAAAAAAAAAAAAAATATTAGATCTTGGCTTTATGGGTTCATCGATATTTTTTTTTCCATATTTAATATTGATTTTCATGTTTAATTAAAGATGAACAAAAATATTAAACCAAAATAATAATAAAAAAATGCAAAGGAAAAACAAAAGAGAAACCATGTTTTTCTAGGTTAAATGACTAGTGGATTTCATAAAGCTTTTCATATAGAGCTTTCTATAACAAAACTCCCTCTATATATACTTATACGTACCTAGCCCTAAAGGATAACTCTTAATTGGGAATATAAAAAGAATATTAATATGATCAATGTAGGTCACTTATAAGTTTTTGCGGTCTTTATTTTATTTTTATTAGTTTTTTCAAGAAAATTTGTAACCATTCATATTTGTCATTATAAAAAAAAATATTATTTATCACCACTGAACGACTAGTATAACACATTTCACCAAAATTATGGCAATTAAAGATGGCACTAGCTGGATTCAAAATCATGAAGAAATAAATAATTATATTTTAGACAAGTTCCAAGAGCTCTTTCGATCAGGTCTACCCTCAATCCTGGCTAATCAAGATGGTTTGGGTCAGAATTTAATTTCGGAGACAGAGAATATGGCTATTATTGAGATTCCTTCAGAATATGAAATCAAGAGATATATAGAAGCTCTCCATCCTTTAAAAAGCCCAGGTCCTGATGGATTTTCAGGGATCTTTTATCGTAACTACTGGAATATGGTTGGAGAACGTATTGTGAAGTTTACTCAAGAATGTTTCAGGTTGAAGAATGTGCCTCAAGGTGTAAACCGTACGTTTCTTGTTGATATTCCCAAAACGAGCCACCCTACAAACTTCAATCGCTTTAGACCTATAAGTCTGTGCAACTTTGTCTACAAGATCATCTCAAAAATCCTAACGAAGAGATTGAAGAAGTTGATAGGGAGAATTGTGTCGCCGAATCAAGGGGCCTTTGTGGAAGGCCGGTGAATTGCGGAAAACACCATTTTAGCTCAAAAAGTCATTCATAAAATGAAAAAGCATAAGGGTAAAAACGGGCTCATGTTAATCAAAGTGGATTTGAAGAAAGCCTATGATAGATTAGAATAGAGTTTGTGGGAGCTGCTCTTAAGGCCTAGGGGTTTTCTCAGTAGGTTCAAAATATCATTAGTAGTTGTCTAATGGTATATTTCATAATATAAAATGAAAATATGTCTTCTAGTTTGTCTTATATGACACCTTTGCCATAATAAGATCTTTAAGTATCTTTTGACATTTCAAAGTAATTCTATATATATTTATAGAAAAAGTTTAAAATAAAGATATTTTTATTTTATTAAAAAAATATCACTAATAATATGTTATTAGTTATAAATATAATTTTTTTATTATTGATAGTTTATTTTTAGTAATGATAATTTTAAATTTATCACTAAAATTATATTTTCAGTGAAAAGTTTTATTTTATTAAGATCTTAATGCACTTTAATACTTCTAAAATTGAATTTGTTCACATAGAGATCTCTACAATTAATTTATACAATAGATACCTTTTAATTTGAAAAAATATTCACATTTATCCAATTTAGTTAAAATTGACAAATTTTATCAATTTAGAAGTTATATTGCATAGCATGTTACATTCAAAATTGATTTTTTCATTTTTATTGTACCAAAACTTTCCTTGGTTTTTTTTTTTCTTTAAATTACTCCCTAGGCTATTTACAAATGAGAATGAAAGAATCAATCTCATGACACAAGAGAGAGAAGGCCGAACAAAGACAAGAACTTACGAAGAAAGTTTTTTTAAAGTTTCCTCAAAAACTATGCCGAGCAAACACATTTCAACCTCAATTGCAAAATAGGAGTGCACTTGAGAAGCTTTACATGATTAGTAGCTTTCGAATATGATGTCTTTCTCAAGGCTTGGGTTCAAGGAAATGAAAAGATTAGAACCATGTGAGTATAATATATCAAGCCAGCCGATATTTCAAGAATTTAGCTATTGTTAGGGATGATCAAGTGCTCAACCCAGAAACAATAAAATCACACAGAGACGAGCTAGTAGAAATGGAGCTGCAAGAGAAATATTTCTTAATTATCAATTTTTATGTCGATGTAATTACACATACAGCATCTAATGAACTGCCAAATACATAAAAGGTACGTTTGGGATGGATAGTGGACTTTTTAAACCCAGTCGTATAATTCAGACCAGACTTCACCACTGGATTGGACTATGAATAGCAAAGCAGTCCCATAATTCAAACATAACCGAAATAAAGAGCTGCGCAAAAATCTAAGACATCTTATATTTTGCTAACAATTTCTTCGTTAAAAATGGAACTCATATACCTATATGCCAAAAAAAAAAAAAAATACTCTATTGAAGAATTCCACTCCCATGTAGAGATGAGAAAAAGAATCGAGACATGAAACTAAGGTCGTTGCCTTTCTATACTCAGCAAGTAGGTTGGGTTTCTTGAAGAATTATAAAAGAGAAAACAATTGGTCTCCTTAGACCATAAAGAATAGCCTCTCCATTTTCTAGGTGCTCACTCGAATGGATTGATAGAGCTTATATCTGTGCAATGAGTATTTCATTCCATGCATCTGGAATTCCAGGTAGGCACCAATGCAAGCAATCATTTACATCCAGCGTTCCTCTAAAACTGTAATGGGATATGTGACCCTCATCCCTCAGTTCTGACAATGCCGTGATATCTAAAATCTTTACCTTCGTTCCCTTTACAGCAGCTTCAATTACTGGATCCCTCGATCCGTCTTGAACAACTTCACTTCCACCAGACAACGGAGTAGTATTATCACAGGTGCCTCCAGTGTTCCAATCACCATTAAAGAAATGTCTTGGTGAAATTGTCCTAAAGAAAGCCTTAAGGTGGGGATATGATGGAAGTTGTGAATCAACCCACCTAACAATGCTATGCACAGTAAAATTCTTGGCATTTCTGATTTCTGCGACCTTCTTATCCTCATTGGGCTTCCCATCTATATGCATCACCCACCGATTTGCTACAAGCTTCCCCCTGTTCCAATGATGCCCTGTATTAAGAACTAATACATCAAACCGGTGGAGAAATCGTTTCAGAAAAGCTGGTGGACGGTCCAAATGCATGGCAACATCACTGGTTTTGTTTGACGTGTCAAAGGGAACTAGATCAGACAGGCTTGCAGACCAGTAATACAGGATGGTAGTATTGGTCTTTGGGAACCGATACGCCCAACCATCAGGACGAATGGCTCCACGAGCTTTAACAAGACCATATTCCCAACCAACATTTTGGACTTCTGGACTATCCTCTCCACCAGTGGCCATACACATCAAAGATTGGAACTGCTGGCGACCTAAGGAATCTCCTATAAAAGCAATTGTCTTGTCCTGCATCCTGCAATAAACATCAAATAAATATTTGAAATCCAAAAAGTTGTGAAAACCTTGTTAGTTACAGATTTTAAGCTTTACAAAAAATAGATAATTTTTTTACTCAGGGAACACTTCTAGCAGAAAAGGTCCAGAAGGAAAATCAAGTAGGAACTACGAACTATAAACAGCCCATTACAGTATTTGAATAATCCAATCATTTGCAATTCTGCCAAACAAGTTGAAATGCAACTTAATATACTAACAACTTGCCCATGTTGGAGATAAGATATCTTGCAAACATCTATACTCCCTTGACTTAAGAAACTAGGGCAAAGAAATAATAAAATAAGCCAACAGCATGGAATGAAAGCTTTTCTCACAGTGGAGAAGACCTCGAAATGAAGGAGAAGGCTATCAGGGGTACTCGAAAAATAAAAATAAAAATAAATTAATTAATTAAACATAAAAAAGATAACTACCTACCTTTTCAAGAATGAAGACTTCTCAAACTTGGGCATTTTACAATTTTCTGGCTGCCACCGGTATCCCTCATACGAGAAATCAGTTCTTTGAGTCAGTCTACATGCCCACATTTGTGATAGCCACTTCTTACATTCTGAACCAGAATACAATGGCTGCCTGCTATCTGCGACCCACCTACCCTTGGCATAGTTGCAAACTGCATAGATGGAAACCAGACAAACTTAGAAATAACAAGAACAGTAAAATTTGACACACTGATGCTTGCACAAAGTTAACCGATTGATGGAAGCATCTCTACAAATCAGATTGTTCAAAAATAGGCAAGCAAGATACACAGACTATAGCTATACAGATAAAGAAGACTGAACATCTAGATTCAAAGAGCTTCCACAAAATTTAAATAATTAAATGAAACAAGAACACTTAAGAGGCAAATTTCACAAAAGTCAACCTTTCTAGAACATTTTTTTTATACTACTTTTATGAATATTATCTGATTAGCTTTCTCAAACTACAATAAACTATTCCTGTTCTACCCATTTAACCAAGGCCTCCAAAGTGATTGAAGTTTTATGAAAACGGGAAGAAAATGGCATAGAGAAGGAGAAAAAAAACAACAATAAATATTTTTGCTTTATCTGCCTTTGTTTCAGTTAATATGCAGTCTTCTTCCAAAACAAAATCAACCAATGTAAAAGCATAAAACACCTTTCCCACTCCCTGGTTTGCTTATCTCTTCCATGAATTCTTCGACCCCATCTCCCCATCCTCCAAATTGCTACCATCTAATAGCCTGGCATTCCTTTCCCACTCTCTGGTTTGCTTATCTCTTCCATGAATTCTTCGATCTCATCTCCATCCTCCAAATCACTATTATCTAAGAACCTGGCAATCTCATTCATCCTCATTGTCCAAGTTTCCCTCCAAAGGACATTTAACCGGACAAATCTGGAAACCTGCCCACACTTGCTTATATAGTGGGCTTTAGAGTTGGAAGCTTGTAGTTTGATGGCTGGGACAAGTGAAATCCTGAAACCTGGACAGTAAGAAATTTAGGGTTTGACAGCTATTAAAGAGCAATCCTAAGGCTAATGAAACCACAAGGTTGAGGATGTTATTAGGCACAAAACAGACGGGTCTGGGAATTTTGGAAGAAGATAATGAAGGAAAGATGTTGTTGCTCAGGATGCACAACCCATAGTCTTAACCAAAAATATTAGCTGAACATAACCTTTGCTTCCTAATCTATCATAAGTACCACACTAGGATAAACCTGCTAGCGAATGGTATTTCATTCCACCATGATCCACTGCATTGTCCCCACTGCACTGTGGATGGCTCCTTTTTCACATACTACTCTAGTCTAACCATACTTTGTTACCTTTTGTCCTAGAGTTCACCCAAAAGTATTAGCTAAAAGTAACCTTTGGTTTCTAAGCTCTCTTAGGTATCATTCTAGGGTATAGTAAGATTGATGTGAAATTCTACAAACTACCATGCTCCATTGGACTGTATCCACAGCACCTTAGTGGTCATCTAATGGTTCACCTTCAATTCGTCCGGCAATTGGTAACTCCCCTTTCACAACCTGTTCCATGCTTTCATACACCCATTCATAACCTAGAGCTTGACACAGAAGTGCTAGTCAATGTTTAGGGTCGGTAACAACCTAGATACTCACATTTGCACTTTGCATGTGAGTTGCAGATGCATGCAAGGCCACTCTCCAGTCATAAAGTAAACAACCATAAGAAACTAAAAGCTGTTTCTTCTTCAATAGTAGAAAATTGTAATTCTCACCCATCCTCAGCCATGCCCAACTATTTCCAACAGTTTTCTCCATGTACATTTACCCTTGAGTTCTTTGTTTGTATCATCCCCATTTGTTGACATATCCAGTGTTGAAAACATATTTCACCAAGCTAAAGGGGTTGACAGTAATTTCACATGTAGCACCAGCAAAAAAGCAGTTGGGTGTTCGTAAATATAGCACACCAGTGGTTGCCTACCGTTGAAGATAATAGAACTTAAGATTTTTAATAGTTTACTTACAATTTCACCAATATGGTTACCATTCATCTGCATCTTACATGCAAGTGAAGTGAATGATCATTTAAGTCATGTCACATGATATTTTCATCCATTTTATCAACAACAACAAAAAGTAATAACAAACCCATTTAAGAATATTAAACATAGGTAGTGCAACTTCTGATGTAGAATAGGAATACAATAACTAGGATTCATTAGAATTTTAATATTACGAGATTTTATTAGTATATAATCAGTTTCCTAGTTTAATCAGGTTACTTTGTGTTTGATTTCATAATTTCAGTTCTAGTTTTTATCATAAATGGGGCTCACTAGAACCCAATTAGATACACTACTTTGATTATTCAATAAAGCTATTGAAAATTTCTCCAAAATCTATTTGTTCACTCTCCTCTCTCCTAATTCTCTCCCATTTCTCTCTCTCTCTCTCTCTCTCTCTCTTACTGTCCTATATCACCTTCACTTGCAAAAAGCAAACATTCCAGCATCTCTGGTTTCCCCAAGGTAAAGTCCTCTTCAAAACTATCCTTGGGCTCAATTTTGAAGGTATAATATCCTAATTTGAAAAAATCTTCCATGACATCCAGACAATTAATTATTAACTTTATCATATATAATAGATGGTTCTAATACAATATGCATCCAGCACAAACAAGTGGTAAAGAAATTTCATCTCAATATTAAGAGACCATCACTTCCAAAATGGTGTGACAAGTTGCTACATGCTGGTGTGGTTTGGATGAGATCAAGTAATTAGATCCAATCGGATAAAATAACCCACTAATTGCTTGTAGGATGATCAATGCTACAAGTCAAGAAGAGGGTAATATATCAGAAAAATGAGTGGTTACGTTCATATACAAAATAATACTTTATAGACCCTTCGAATTTAAGAGCTCAATATTGACAGGTATCAAACACTAATGAATTCATGCCACTTGAATACTAAAATCAATCACATATGACACAACTGATTAGCATAAAAACCAATTGCATTCAATGGCAAGTATGTACCATAAGCAAAATGCCAAAATTTCTGAAGAAATCATACTCATATGGTCCATTTGTGTCGTACTATTCTAATTTCACATACAATCACAAAGTTGAAACAACTCCTCTAACTTCAAGTTGACGGTACCGTATAATAATTACAGAAGATTTATAAAAACTAATGACATTGAAAAGACATACTTACAGTTCTAAAGGAACCCTACCTTTAGATTTTGAAGAGGATATCACATTTCCACTACTTTTTTGCATTTCAGGTGAGAATGCAGATGAAGAAATGATTGGTACAGGACCTGAATTCTCTACTACTTCATTTATTTCTTTTGTTACAACTACACGCGACTCTTTCTCTTCAACATTTCCGTTTGTCTTCGTAGCATTTGAGGGACTGTTAGAGGTTTCCACATGATACTCTAAACAGTAGAAAGAGACAACTCATCAGGAAGACAAATCTTGAAGCAAGTTGTAAAACATAACAACTCGTATAAAATCAATTACAAGTCACGATCAAGTAATGTTGAAATTTGTGTTAGCATTATTAGTAAAAGCAGATATTTTTCTACAAAAAAAAAATTGAAAAAACTTACAAAATAAGATTTGTAAAGACTAATCGCATTGAAAAGGCATGGTTACAGCTCTATTAAAGGAATCTTACCTTTCGTTTTTGAAGAGGATGTCACATTTCCACTACTATTTTGCGTTTCAGGCAAGAATGCGGGTGTAGAAATGATTGGTACAGGACCTGAATTCTCTACTATATCATTTATTTCTTCTGTTACAACCAGACGTGAGTCTTTCTCTTCAACGTTCCAATTTGTCTTCATAGCATTTGAAGAATTGTTAGAGGTTTCCACATGATAATCTAAATGGTATAAGAGACAAGTTATCAGTAAACAAATCTTTAAGCAAGTTGCAGAACATGACGCCTCGAAAAATGCCTAAATATAAAGTCAATTACAAACCACAATCAAATAAAGTTGAAAATGGTGTAAGCCTTAATAGTTGTAGCGGATATTTTTCTACAAGCTATTGGGCCATATAACCGCATGTGCTTGTAGCATGGTTAATATGCAACCATATGTCAAATTAATTGGAGAAGTAAACTCAAAATAAAAAATCTGGATTGGCATCGGCAAGCCAGAGTTCTAATTTAACATTCATCTCTTTTTACCTCTATTGACAGTCAGCAACTATTTTGTATACCTTAATTCTGCTTCACTCCTTTCTAGGCCTACATTTTTCTCCAATCACTATTTCATACTTGATAATAATAAGTGTCCTATAGAAACAAATTAGACAAGAATAACTTTGATTCATCAATAACTCCTAACACATCCAATCAATTATTATCCTAAGTATTTTCTCATCAGTGCATCACTACTCAACCAGTATAATATACATGTCTTGATAACACAAAAACATCCTTCAAAGTCTAATAAACCAGACAAGGATAATATCGCCTATAAGATAACTAAATTTGTTGCCTCTTTGTGGACATCAATCTAACCGTGCATGTGTGCGCCCACGCGTGTGCACATAAACATAAACATAAACATTTATGTTCAAAGACAGAAAAGAGTTTGCATATAGTTTCCCTGCATCTTTTTTTGTTTTCCTTTTCCCTTTCGATATAAACATTTCATCATGATTGTATCACTTAAGCCAACACAGAAACAATAAAACGTAAATGTATTGGCAGGCAAACCTGAAGAAGAAATTGAAAACCGCTCTTGGGCCAACAAAAGTGTATTGGCAAAAGGATTTTTCTCCCAAGCCCAAAGTAATATAGTAGTTAAAACAACAGCAGCCAGAGTGAGAGAAAGAGGTCGTCCTCTCAATATAGAGTAATACCCTCCTTTCATCTGTGCTAATATGCTATATAAAACACACAGATCCTTGAAGCAGAGAGAATAGCAAAACTATCCACCAGATACTGGAAACTTTTGCTGCTGTATCTGGAGGGAGAGAAAAGAAAAATTAGGAGAAGTAAGAGGCACTGGAAAAAAAACAAAACAAACAAACAAACAATGTCTTTGAAATATGTTGCCAAAACCAATTTGTCAAGCACCCGTTTTTCTTCTTAAAACAACAGAGAACTGTTATATTTTGAAAATAGTTTTTGAAAACAAAACAAAATGCAAAAAAATGGCCAAAAAAGGGTTTAAAGAGACTCATATACAAAAATATCTCCATCCATTTCTGATGTCATTGCCAGCATTTTGAAATGGAAACTTCGTAATGGAGGGTGAGAAAAATATTCTTTGCCAACTAAAGAAAAAATGAAACAGATCCTAAGTACGAACTTTCGAAGAGTAATCCAGAGCCTTGCCATCGGTGCTGCTGCGCTCAACTTCTGGGCCAAGATTCACCAAGGTCGGAAAAGCACAAAAGATGGCTCCGATTACGATTTCTTCCTCCTCTCTCTCAAATTTTCAGAACCCACTCCACTATTCCGTTCCTTTTTGTATTTTTTCTGTCAAATTATATCTCTCAATTTCAACGAAGAAGATGATGATGATGATGACGGCTGACCTCCAGGACAAAAGGGTACGCAAAACAAAGCTCGTTAGACAAATCAGTAATTTGAGTCAGCACTTTTGTTCTCAATTATGTGATTGGGACTTTTAAGAGATTTGGATTAGATGAGTGCAGGAATAATAAGAATCTGGCTGTAGAAGATCTGGGTTGTTTTCGTTGGCGATGGCGATGGCGATGGCGATGGCGATGGCGTTGGTGTGGGGTGGTGGATGAAACATCCCCCTGTTTCTTTGCATATGCGGACAAGTTTATTAAAAAAAATTATTTTTGTAAAAGTATTTCTTCCAAAATTGATATTTTTAAATATATGTATATATATAATATTTCTAATATATGTATATATATATATATATATATTTTTTTTTAAATGGTATCAAACTGTTAGAAGATCTGCACTATAACACTGTTTTCGAGCTTTCATACTAAACTGGTTTTTTTCAAGTTCCTTAATTTTACTTTTTTATAAATTGAACAAGAAATTTTATCACAAAGCTTTGAATTCATGATCTAACTTATACACACACACACGTAATAAAGTGTCGCCACCTATTTATAATCGGATACTTAATAAAATTAAGTAGGATTTAATTTAATAGTACAAATGATATATTAATATAGATGATATAGTAATATTATTTCATTTACTACTATATAGTAATATTTTTTTTGGTAACTAGAGATAGCATTAGAAAGCTCAAAAGGACCCTGGACTGAACCAAGAAAAACAAAAGAAGGGCTTAAACAGCACCTTCAAGCACAAGATGAGAAAATAAATCAAAAGGAACATTAAGAAAATTAACAAATGGCAAACGAATCTCCTTTTCCTCCCTAAGTGCCCATTTTGCAGTGAGGTCAGCACAACCATTTGTCTCTCTAGAAGTCCACTCCAGAGACCATTCCGAAACTTTTAAACTCTTTCTGATAGCCAAAATGCAGCTGTGTGACTCCCACCCTCCAGGCTCTCTGTCATCTTTAATCTGTCTGACCACATTTAAAGCATCACTTCTCCAGGTCACCTGGCTCCATCCCATCTTCTCGACCTCATCCATAGTCCAAACTAAAGCCTTGATCTCCGCTAATTCAACCAACACCAGGGGGAAAGTTTTGGCAGCTATCATCACCACAGCTCCTTTATGATCCCTTGCCACCATTGCCATAGAATTCTTCCTGTTTTTAGAAGCAATGTAAACATTTACCATAATAAAATCTTGTAGCTCCCAAACCGCAACCGACTGGTCACTCAAAGTAATCCTATCACTGATCTTCTTCCCATCCGCTTCCTCAGAAAAGTCCTCCACCATCCTTTCCCATTCACTCACCACTTGGGCTACTAATATATTTCCTTCAAAAAGATTTTTGTTTCTAAACATCCAGATAATATACAGGAAAGATGTTAATACAAAAATAGAATTCTCATATTTTCCTGAAATATTTGATTCAAACATCCAACTAATCAGATCCAGAATACTGTCAAAATGGATTTGATCAAGTTTCAAACCCCAACTACCTCCATAAGCAACTGCTCTTGAAACCGGGCACTCAAGAAACAGATGCCAAGCCGTCTCTTCCCTTTTCCCACATAGAACACACACCTTATCCTCTAAATTCCATCTTTATTGAGGACCTCCTTTGTAGGTAATACTATATAGTAATAAAATAGCATCCATTTATAATCGAACACTTAATAAGATTAATATTCACCAAAAAAAAACTTAATAAGATTAATAAAATTTAATTTAAAATAGTACAGCAATATTTTCTTGTTCCAAGCATACTCCAGTTCTTTGATTTTAAAAATTATAATTTTTGAAAGAACTTTATTAGTTATAGTAAAAGTATTTCTTGCATTTTTACAATATTATATACAGATTTTTTAAAATTGTTGTAACTTATTTCTTTATGTATGTAGGTTTTTAATTTTTTTAATTTTATTAAAAATATTTTTTTTTATAAAAGAAGATAGTTCTTGGTCAGTTCTTTTTTATTTTTATTTTTTTTCATGTTACGTTTACAAGAAAAACTTGTTTTAAGATTTTATTTTTTTCAAAAAAAAATTATTTTTTACGCTCTTGTCCTTTAAACTATGTAAAATTGCGTTTTGATCTATGAAAGTGACTTCTTCTAACTTTTATATCAACGCACGTGACTTGCAGTGTTAAAAATAGACTAACGGAAATTCAACTTTAGGGGTCAATGTGCCATACAACAAAATTGATGACCAAATTGCAAATTTCATATAATTAAGGTGGTAATTATGACAATGTGTATTTTAGTATTTCTCATTTAATTTACATTTTTTGTCAAGGTTTTAAAATTCACAACCTTAATTTTTTTTTTATTGCAAATAAAAAAAAAAAGGGAATAAGAATCGATTTTTAATACTTTTCATGGCTTTAATAATGTTAGAAAAGATAAAAGGAAATAACATCTCCGTATTAAAAAAAATTATTTGAAATTTTGAATACGGAAATAGGAAATTAGATGGGAATGATTTCGCCTTCTTTATTATTTTTTATTTTTTTAATAATGTAAAAAGTTGTAATAATATACTAGAAATGAGGTAAGGATTAGTCATCCTTTCTAATTTTTTTATTCATTTAATAACTTGGAAAAAGAATAGGTTCAATTTCATCTACACTTCATAAATTTGGTTTAATTACAAAAATGTCTCCATAATTTTAAAAGCCATTGTAGTTGCAAAAGTTTGAAACTTTCTTTTTTCTTTGCCACCAACAAATTATAACTTAATATATATATATACACACACATTTAATATGTGGAGATGCTATTATTAGAACGTCTTAATAGAATTTCTATCATACTGTCATTAAAAGTCAATTTTAGCGATAAAACTTTAATATATATTTATATGTTGTGGTTCATTTTTGATTTGATTTCTCCTAGTCCTATGTATTGTTCCAGTTCCTGTCTAACAGTCAATTTCGAAATGAAAATCTGCAAGATAGGCAAACAGTTAGATGGGCGCTGATTGGGTTACCGGCAATTCTTCTCTAATGTCTAAGTTAGCCATAATAAATAGGAAATGTGGTTTTACTTTCGGAAAAGATAGAAAATGGGTATGGTCGACACAGATCCCAAGAAAAGATAAAAATAGAGATTCTCTTTCACCTACCTTTGCCTTTCTTCTATAACTTACCTTGATGGCTAGAGTTTTAAGGTCAAAACCTTAAAACTCTAGCTCCCTGAATGACGACATATGGCAATTGGGTTGAGAAAAAAGGATGACATTTTTATCCCTGCACGGGCCCACAAGAGAAGTCATGCTTTGTGGATTTTTTAAAAGGTAACTTTGGGTCTACTTTTTACTTGAAACCTCACATGGTGTGGCCAATTGGAGTCTTATTAGTGCCAATGGCCCTAAGATCATTTAGCCCATAGTGTAGAATTTACCTATAACAATAGATTAAGTACATATGGAAATATTATTATCAGGAAGTCCATATGGAATTTCTATCTGAACTGTCACTAGAAGTCAATTTTAGTGTGAAAATTGAAAACTGTCAATAAAATAGACGCTTTGTAATTACCTGAATTTCTCATACTCCATGTTTGTGAAATTGGACTAGGTTGACCAGATGGAAGTCCAATATTGACTTTTAATCTGGACAAGTTTTAGCTCATATATTATTAAGCGTAGCGTAAAGGCTGTAGCCACTAGTCTATAGACTGGCGACTAGCCCGAATTGGAGTTGTAGAACTTTAGTTATAGACAAGCAAAGTTGTAATTTAACTTTTGGATCATGCTTAAAATTATATGTATCTCTTTTGGACATAAAATGATATTTTTCTGTATTTTTTTAGTCGTCATATGATATTTTTAGTAGGTTACAGCTGTCACCAGTTAGAGGGTCATTTTGGTCTATAAAAGCCAATATTTATACGTTTTCTGAAGCAAAATTATTGTTTATCATTATCAACTTTTGTAGAGAGAGAAAGTGAGAGTTGAGAGATTTTTTTCCACTAAGCCACTTTACCACCTCCATATTTTCCTCGTCTAGATGAGTTACGATGCATTCTTGATACCGTTGGAAAGCTCTTGCAACAAGCTTCACGTTCTACCAACTTTGTTTCCAGAAAACCAACAAAAGCAAGCCATATCGAGCTCAAATTTGGAAAAAAAAAATCAACTGTTGTAGCCACCTTTTTGCCAAGATCTGGTCACTTTTCTATCGAGTGGAATCTCACCACTAGTGTCAACACGCTTAGAGTGGGTTGGACTTAGTCTGGTGTGGAGCGTACATCCTCATACCAATGGCAACATCGCCATTGAGCTACACTTGTCGCCACTGATTTTTCGAGCTCCATTATGGTCACCAATTGTCAAATTTCATCAAATTGAAGATACCAACACGATCCTTATATGCTTAATTTCGTTTTGGTATATAAATTATAGCATGTGTATTTGTATTGAAGAAATGCTCGAATTCAATCGGGGATCAAATCTGCAGATTGAAATTGGACTGCTCGGGAATGAAATTGACTGAAATTGGAGGCTCAATTAGGTTCCTAGATGCCTAGGTAACCTAACCCAATGCTCTATTTTGGTTAGCTTTGAAAAAATCAAAAATCTCCAATTTTGGATAATTGGTCGATGGGGTCAATTTTGTAATTATCAAAATTAAAGGGTAATTTTGGTAATTAATACTTTCTTAAAGTAATTAGAGAACTGAAAGACTCTTTGTACAAATTTTCAGGAACTAAGATAATTTTGGTTAATTATTTTAGGCGTTTGTGCACAGTCCAAAAGTAGTTTGGAGATTCTACAGAGCACACATATGATCTGTGCAATTTATTTTCTAAATATTTTGGGATTATATACTGTTATGATTGAATTTCATTTGATTGGTCTCGATTAAATCTTTCTATGCATTTAAATTTTGCTTATCAAATATATAGTATAGCTGAATTTAAATAGTTGTTGAATTCAGATTATGCTTTGTGTTTATGGGTTTAATGGAACTCATATTTATTTCGAATAAATATGAAATTTGTGTTTATAATGGTTATTTGGTGATTTATGAAATTTTGGGCATTTTTTCATAATTTTAAAATTTTCAGCTCAATGGTACTTTTAAAAAAAAAGTTATAGCTTTTGTTAATTTAAAAAGTATTGGGGCAACTTTATGATTGTAGAAAGATTTGAATATTTTTTTGATTTTTTCCAAAATAGGAGATTTTGAAAATTTATTGAATTATTTACAATTTGAGAATAAAAGGATTTGTGAAATTAAATTAATCCAATGACAGGTGAATTCGAAGATGAATTTGATGAGTCCCACACAGTATTGATATATTGATTGAGATATGTATGATCTTAAGCGCTATTATGATATTACGTCATCCTTTGTTGCAGACACGTATTGAAAGAGGAATTATGAAGATCCTGCCATGAAGTATTTGTGACATACATTCGTTGTGATGAGTTATACCTCCCTCTGCTTGTGACGTGGTCAGATGCTAGAAGTCACACAGCCCAATAATAGAGTGTGGTACCAATTTTGATATATGATTGTTAATTTCTAGTTTTTTAAATTGATATTGAATTTATGGGTTGGGACCCGTCAATTTGATTCTACAGGTTATGGCTCATCAGATTGGCAACAAAATGAATTTAAATGTGTTGTGAAATTTAATTTTCAGGTCCCGCAATTTTCAGTAATTGTGATAAATTACATTTTTGCCCATAAATAGTATTTTAATATTTTTAGGAATAAATCTAAGAGTTTTGTGAAAATATTTTCAAAACTAAATTTTTTTCAAAGAGTGACATGAGGTTTTGAATGTAAAGAATTTTACTCATTGAACATCTATTTTGTAGTTATTTTGAAGCACTCATTGAGGTATCTTCTGTATCTCACGTTGTATATTTTTAACCTCAATTTCCCAAGTCCTAGATGCAGGTCCTCGTGAACAACGATCGGTATTGCATTCGTACTTGGCTTCTGCTACTGTTTCCTTGAATATGTAATAAACTTTTCTATTTTTATTATGTTTACTTTCAGATTGTATTATTTATAATTTTTTCTTATCTCGATTAGTGGCATTGACATTCCACCTACTTTCCAAACTAATTTAATAGTTTTTTGTATGACCTATCAATATATTGTTGTGATGCATGTTTCATTTCACAAATCATATCTTACTTATTGATTACTTATATATTAAAACCCTTTCTAGAGAAGGATTATGTTAGTTGTCCCAAAGAATTTTGATGATATCTTTATCAGACAGAGCTTCTCAAAGAAACTGGAGTGATTCCCGAAGCACTTTTAGCGACAATGTTGATGGAAATTCCATCAAGACATCTTGATAATAAAATTATATATATATATATATATATATTAAATTATGAGAGAATCGGGATCAAGGTAAAGCAATATATTTGAGCAAAATTATAGTGTTTAGAAAAGAGTTTTGTCATGAAAATTAGGGATAATTCTCCAAACACTCCCCTCAAATTTATCTTTATTGCAACAAGATTCTCTTTGGTTTTGAAAATGTGAATAACAAAAGTTTATCATAAGGTCCCATTTGGTAACTAGTAAAGTTAGTGGGAATCTAAATTCTCTTGCAAAAATAACAATCCTCTTGTGTTTCGGTAGTTATTTTGATTCTCAAATTTAGAAAAAGTATCTAGGAATGTTATTCCCACTTATAGAGGTGCAATTTTGAGAATTTGTGACCAAATAGTTATGCAACTTTCTAAAAAAACAAATTTACCCTTAATTTGTAACACAAAACTTAATTTAATTACTTTCAAGTACTAACCTTCTTATTACTAACCAAACATTACATGAGAAAAACTTATTCCTAAAACTAGTTCCGGGGAAATTGAATCTTGGAAATCAGTTTCTCTCAAAAACATTAACCCCTTCCTAGAAATGGCTGAAATTCAAAGGATGTGAATGTGATTGAGGAAGTAGATAAAAATATTTTTGGAACAATAAAAGCAGTATATGATATTGTTAAAAGTAAAAGAGTCATATTGAATTTTTATCTAACCTCATAAGAGCTAAATAATATTAATAGTAAAAATTATCATGCGGGTGATTAAAAACAATTAGTTACTAAATATAAAATTTGATTTTTGTTTTCCCTCGATTATCTACTTAAACCCTATTCAACCTACATAACCATGTGTTTGTTGATTGAAGAATAAGGGCATTAATCTATAGATTACGATTACTTTTTCTTTTTCTTCTTCATATTCTCTTCTCATTTTTAATGTTTTTAAATGTTAGAATATGTTCATTATAAGTACACAAACTTGTCTTGAGGTTGTAACATTTTAGGAGAGGGTTGAGATTGTTTAAACTCATAAATCCATTTATACTCATGCATGTATGTGCAAAAATTTGAGTGCATTAACCTTAAAATTTGGTTGAGGGTGAAACTAAGAGCAAAACCTTTCATTTATTTGTTTTGGTTTGTGAGAAATTAATAGTTGTATTGACAATCTTAACTATATCTTTTCATTTGTTCTAAAGTTTCTAAATTTAGTATTTAGCTCTTATAAAACATCTAGACTTGTAAGGTTTTAGATGAATTTTAAACCCAATTGAATGATTAGTGGAACTTGTAAAAATATTGAATGTGTGCTTCGTTAAAAAGTTGGACCATTATAAAATTTTGTGTGAATTTCTCTATATTTCTTGTATTATTGTCTATATTTTTACCTTTTGAATAAATCAATGAAATTTTATAAGAAAGAGAGTTTAATGGTGTATGCTAGTGATGCAGAACCCCAAGATTAAAGAATCTGAAACCCCAAACATACAAGAAATATTGAACAGTAATTGGAAACAAGAACCCGCCCTACCAAACCCTTAGATAACTTGTATCTAAAAACGTGGATTAGAAGGCTAGGGAAAGAGAAGAATAATCGCCACAAAGTATTTCTACTTTGATAAGATAATTCAACTCCTAATGCAACAAGAAGAAGAAATTGATTCCTCACCTTGCAAGAACACTCCTGGGAGCAATAGGAAAATTAATTCTCTCAATTGATTAAAAACTCAAATCTGTCTTACAAAAGAATTGATCCCCCTTTATATAAGGACTAGGGTTAGATCAAGAATCAATCTAAACCATTAAATATTAAGAAAGTAATCCTAAGGTTGAAAACTAACCCTAAAAACGAAAATAGCAAAAATTACAAAACTGCCATTATAATCCGAAAATAGCTAAATTACGAAACTGCCATTATCATCCGAAAATAGCTAAATTACGAAACTGCCATTATCATCCGAAAATAGCTAAAATTACGAAATTGCCATTCTAAGTTGTTTATTTTTAAAATTACGCCGTTTCGTCTCCGCAACTCTCGAGCATCATTACGACTTTCATCCCTTGGTTGGACAACATGCTTAAATCATCATTAGGCCTCGGAAAAGTGTTCAAATCATTTGGAAACTTGAATCGATCTTCATCCATAATTCTTTTCACAAGTCCAAGCATTCCCTCTTTGATCTTCTTAGCTCGAGAACGCGTCACTGGTCCACTTGGCAACGTAATGTCCTTATCACGAACATCCATTCTAGAAGAGCGCTCGATGCCCACATCATTCCCTCCCTCTTCAAAAAGATTCGTCCTCGAATCTGCATCCATGTCAAAAGGAGAAAGATCAGCAACATTAAATGATGCGGACACATTATACTCACCTGGAAGATCAATCTTGTATGCATTGTCATTGATTCTCTCGAGCACTTGAAAAGGTCCATCACCTCTAGCATCCAACTTAGACTTCCTTTTGTTAGGAAACCTTTCCTTCCTCAAATGTACCCAAACCCAATCACCTGGTTCAAATATCACTTGTTTGCGCCCTTTATTAGCCTTTTGCGCAGTTAACTTATTCCTCTTCTCAATCTGTAGTCGGGCCTTCTCGTGTATAGCTTTAACTAAGTCCGCCTTCTTTTGTCCATCTAAGTTAGCAAGTTCACTCAAAGGTAAAGGCATCAAATCCAATACAGTTAAAGGATTAAAGCCATATACAATCTCAAATGGTGAAAATCCAGTAGAAGAATGAATAGTACGGTTATAAGCAAATTCAAGAAAAGGCAAACAATCTTCCCAAGATTTTAAGTTTTTACCAACTACAGAACGCAGTAAAGCACCTAAAGTTCTATTCACCACTTCCGTTTGTCCATCGGTTTGTGGATGACAAGTAGTAGAATACAAAAGCTTAGTACCCAACTTTCCCCACAAAACTTTCCAAAAGTGACTCAAGAACTTGACATCTCTATCCGAGACTATTGTCCTAGGTACCCCATGCAATCTCACTACATCTCTAAAGAATAAGTCAGCTATATTTGTTGCATCATCATTTTATGGCAAGCAATGAAGTGCGCCATTTTACTAAATCTATCCACAACAACAAATATACTATCACGACCCTTCCTAGTTCTCGGCAACCCAAGAACAAAATCCATGGAGATATCAACCCATGGTTCCGTTGGCACAGGAAGAGGGGTGTACAAACCATGTGGCATAGACATAGATTTAGCCTGTCTACATGCAATACATTTAGCACATATTTTTTCAACATCCCTACGCATGTGTGGCCAAAAGAAATGTTCAGATAAAATATCTAAGGTCTTATGCACACCAAAATGCCCCATGAGACCACCACTATGTGACTCTCTAACAAGCAATTCTCTAATCGAACAATTGGGCACGCATATCCTATGTCCACGAAACAGAAATCCTTCATGTTTATAAAATTTATGAAAAGCACAATTTTCACATGCAGCATATATTTCACCAAAATCATCATCACTAGCATACATGTCTTTTAATTGTTCAAAACCCAAGAGCTTAGAAGTAAGAGTAGTGATTAAGACATACCTCCGAGATAAAGCATCGGCCACCACATTCTCCTTACCTTGCTTGTAACAAATCACGTACGGAAAGGTCTCTATGAACTCAACCCATCGTGCATGCCTCTTGTTGAGCTTTCCTTGCCCCTTGATATGCTTCAATGACTCATAATCAGTGTGAATCACAAACTCCTTCGGGAACAAGTAATGCTGCCACACCTCTAAAGCACGGAAAATGGCATACAACTCTTTGTCATACGTCGAGTAGTTAAGTTGAGCTCCATTCAATTTCTCACTAAAATATGCTATGGGATGTTTTTCCTGCAATAAAACAGCACCTATACCAATCCCAGAAGCATCACATTCAATTTCAAAAGTTTTGTCAAAATTAGGTAATACAAGAATAGGAGCAGAACATAACTTATCTTTTAGAGTTTGAAAAGCTACCTCTTGGTCCTTACCCCATTTAAACCCTACCTCTTTTTTGACAATCTCATTCAATGGTGCTGCTATGGTAGAAAAGTCCTTCACAAACCTTCTGTAGAACCCAGCTAGTCCATGAAAACTTATTACCTCAGAAACACTCTTAGGTGTGGGCCATTCTCGGATAGCCTTCACCTTTTCCTCATCAACCTCAACACCACGTGCACTCACAACAAAGCCAAGAAATATTAGTCGATCAATGCAAAAAGTACACTTTTTAAGGTTGGCAAATAACTTTTCCTCCTTAAGAACTTCTAAAACTGCCCTAACATGCTCTACATGGTCATCTAGATTTTTACTATAAATCAATATGTCATCAAAATAGACAACCACGAATTTCCCTATAAAATTTCTTAGGATATGGTTCATTAGTCTCATAAAGGTACTAGGCGCATACTGCTCTCATAATGTGTTGTGGAATTTTGACATCTAACTTTTCTTGCCTCTCTTTCTCGTTTAATATTCCTAAACCTCGAGCTTTTCCACATTTCTTTGTTTCACTTTATGTATTTGACGTACCTTTGCAAGGAAACAACAAGTGTATTATTATATATACATTATTGACAGCAACCAAATAAAAAAAAATAACTATATGCAGGTGCATTATGTTTCAGTGACATATTTTCGATATCCCACCTCCAACAACACCATCATTATTCTCATAAATTGAGCACTGAAATAGGAATTTTGTGAGACACATTCCACCGAAGCATGTGGATAAGTGGAAGGACATCGATTAAAAGACTTATGTTGAACCTATGATCGGGCATCTTAAAGTAAGTTTGTATTGATCACCTTATTCAAGTTGACAATTTATAGTTAATAAAAATTTAATATTGCGAATGGACTCCTTTGAGCATAATCTACCAACTGAGACAACTCATAATGATGAAGGTAGTTGTAAATTAACAAGTATATGACAATATATATTGTTAATTTTTGTTCCAATACCTTATGTGTCTGAAATTGTGTTGGTTGTTTCTGCTTGACTGATGTGTAGGTTCCCTTAGCTTGGACTCAGAATGAATGTGGTATGCAAGCTGATACATTACTTTTGGATGCCAATAAATATTAGTTGAAATGTCAAACGTTAATATATATTTTTTGAAGATGTTAAGTGCTAACATCTTAACTTGCACATGTTGTGATTAGGTAGTGAGAAATTGAATTATCAATGTTGAAACTTTACACATATATATTTTGTGAACACATGTTTTGGGATGGTTAAATATAAGTATTAAAGAATATTTTCATAAGTTACATGCAGTTTCGACTTTGTTTGTTGGTTGTGGATGCATTATGGAACTTATGTTTTATTTCAGCACTTTACTCACTAAAATGAATGTGTTCGTAACTAATTAATATGGGACTGCTACATTTTCCATAACAACAGCTATGTATACCTTTTGTGGCTAATATAGTTAGCCACGTAACACCATATTTCGGGGCAAATTGAACCAAATTTAGTAACGAAATCGTTTCATGACAAAATAATATTCAATTAGTTATGAAAAATACTTTCGTGGCTAATGTATTTTACAATTTGCAATGAATTTTCCATGGCTAATGAATACGATTTAAGTAACGGAAACCACTTCGTGATAAAAAAAATTGAAATTTAGTAACGAAAAAAACTTTCATGGCTAATATAGTGTACAATTAGGCACGAACATTTTCGTGGCTAATTTGAACGGAATTTAGTCACGAACATAAATATCGTGACTAAAACATTGGAATTAGCAACAAACAAAATGTCGTGACTGATTTATGAAAGAGTAACGAAACCCTTTGTAATTGATTCATCGACTTTATTTACGAAATCATCAGTTTCAGTAACGAATACATCGAATTTCAGTTACCCATTGTTTCGTAACTGAATGTGTTAGTCACAAAATTGACCAAAATCTATGAATTGGCCTTTAGTCATGAACCAACATTTTTTTTCGTGGCTAGGGACTTTCAGTGAAGCACCTACTGTCACGACATTGTTCCAATGTGTCTCCATAACTAAATATCTTTTGCGACGAAAAAACGGCCTTCAGTCACGAAAGGTAGTTGTAGCTATAGGCCAGATTTCTTGTAGTGTGTATTATAAAATGAATTAGTCTGCCTCTAAATCTGCCAAAATTTGTTTTATATTTTTATTTTATTATATGATTTTTTAACGAACATCTTCCATGTATATGACAGCCGAAGCAAAATAACTTTTATCGTTAAAAAAATAACTTTAAAAAAAATTATTTTATCTGGTCCTCTTGAAATTTTTACTATCTTAACTATTTCTTTTAGATTTTAAAAATTATAATTAGCATCTTTACAAAAATTATAAGACAAATTATTTTAAGAAATGTGAATAAAAAAAAATTAACTATGTAAAACTTAACAGAAAATCAATGATATATTTAAAACAAGACAAAAATAAATGTTGTAAGTATTTGCACATATGAATTTTTTCTAACAATAATCAGTATCACTTAAAAATTTATACAAAAAATGTTGTAAAATTTGGCAAAATATGTTTAAATGGACAATTCCAATAGTCTCTTGAGGAAAAAGTGTACATTTGTATTTATATGCTGAATATCACCCAAGAGTTTCAGTAAAGTAGCTAAAATTCCAGAAATAAATGTTGTTTCAATTCCAATTTTCATGAACACATATTTTCATTAATTTTTAACATATAAATTATAGATTTTCATAATTTTGCAAGGAAAATATATGCAAATATAATATTTATACTTACATGATACATAAAACATCAATATATTTAATTGCTGATTTGAAATTATGATAATTTACAATGAGCAATGCTACACATGCTAAAATATTGATCAAATTTATTTACCAAATGGAAAAATGTTAAAATATTATTGGTTAGTATATTCATAAATTTTAAATATAGATAAGTGAACTTTTCAATGGATAAGTGAATTAAAAAAAATTAATTAATTAAATATTGACACATCATCTGCCACATTATTTGATAAATAAATTTTATCAGTATTTAGTATTATTGATTTAAAATTTAGAGCTATAATTAACTAGAATTAAGAATTGAATTCTATTAAGTTTAAAATTATATAACTTAACCCATATATTTTTAATATTTTATCTATTATTATTAAATTTAGGGGTGTGCAAAAAAATCGACTAACCAATTAAAACAACTGATCCAATCCAATTCAACATGTTTGGATCGGTTATTTTAGTGCAATTGGATTGGATCAGTTTTGAAAAATTAAAAACCAAAGTTCGGTTCGGTTCAGGGTGTTAAAAACCGATCCAATTCGAAACCGACTTTTTTTTTTTACAAAACATATGGTAATTAGTTTAATATTATTGGTATGTATTTTTTGTTATATTAGCTTAAATTTGGAGTTGGATTACTGGACTATTGTATTAGTGTAGTAATTTTGTTTTGTTTTGTTTTAGTGTAATATGTTTATTTGTCTTGTTATTTTTTTAATCATTTATGTGTTAAGTTTTGAAAAAATATAATTTTTTAAATAAAATTTAAGCACAACAAATTTTTGATACAAAAAATAGCTCAAATGTCAAATATTCAAAGTAAAAAAAGCTCAAAAATTAAATTTTAAAGTCTAATAAAATTAAATAAAAGTTGAAGCCAAACTGATTAACCAAACTGATCCAATCTAATTACTAATTGTGTTGGATTTGATTTAATATATAGATCGGATCGGATCGGACTGAAAAAAAAAATCAAACACTAATTGGATCGGATTGGTTATTTCCAAAATAGGTCAGATCCTAACCGATGCACACCCTATTAATTATAATTTTTTACTAATTAATTAATTTAAAATTTAATTACTATTATTGGTCATATGTTTTTAAATAAATATAAAATTATATACTTTAGTACATTTATGATTAACTATACATATTTTAATAAATATATATATTTTTCTAATCATAATTAATTAGCATAAAACACTTTTGTGTTTGTATGTTATTTATTTGTATTGTAAATATATTAATACTTTTAAAATATTATATTTTATTGGGACTACATGTAAATTGATTCATATGTGTATGTTACATATAGGCCTTAAACACTCTACAAAATTTGAACCATGGGCCAATAAGAAACATATATTAATAAATTAGATTTTAAAATGTACTAAAGTAGTATTTAATTTACCGATCACCCAATTTTTAACCATATCGAACAAAGCCTTTATACCTTTCTTTCATCATCGCATTTTCATTGTTTATTACTGTTATCCAACCACACATATAATTCTACTCAGTTACATATAATTATAGAAAGATCCATTAATTTTTTTTATATCAATTGATTAATTGTTATTAATTGGATACAATATTTTTGTGTAATATTTGTTAAATTATTATTGTTATTCTTTGTAATATTTGATCATAGTACGTAATTTTTTTTACATAAATAAGTAATATTTGTCCATAAACTGTAACATTGTCTTCGTTGTCTTTATTGAGTAAAATTGTTCATATAATTGAACATTTATCCATATCGAGTAATAATTTCTTTTCCGAGTAATATTGTCCATCTTAGGTAATATTAGTCCATAACTGATAACTTTTGTTCCATATTCAGTAATTGTATCTTCATTTGTAATATTTATCCAAAACATGTAACTTTTTTTCACACATTAAATAATAATTTTCTATAAAGTGTAATATTATCTTTCTTGTCCATATTGAGTAAAATTTTTTGTAACAAACAATATTGATTTATATTGGGTAATAAAATTCAAAACAAGTAATATTTTCATTTCCTAGTGATATTTTCAATATTAAATAATACTAATCCATATCAGGTAATTATTGGCTCATATTTAGTATATTATATTTCTTGTCTATATTGAGTATTATTGTTCATATTATGTAATATTCATCAATAATATATAATATATATCCATCATTGGAAATATTTTATTTTCCATGTAATATAATTTATAATGTATAGTATATATCTATTAAATGTAATATTTATCCATATATTGTAATATTGTCAAAAAATAATAATATTTTTAGTTCGTAACATATAATATAGATGCATAGTAACATTTTTAAATCTATTTAACATATAAAAAATATTTATTTTACCATGTAGCATATTTTTAAACATCCATTTCAGATTCCTGTCCACTCCCATCTTTTTAACCTACGAAACCGTTTATACTCAATTTTTTTCTTCTAAATTAACCAAATCACGTATCATTTATTAGCATGGATTACCAGTCATGCATCTTTTAAAAGGTTCATTTGAAAAATCCTCTAAGAAATATAGACGGATCAGCATAATGAAAATATTCTAGAGAGTAGCGAAACCATTCTTGAGGGACCATCCGCCTCATGGGGATCTTGATCTCACCATGAAGTGGCCCGCACGTTAGTTTCGATTGCGTACGGTACATTATACCTCAAACAGCCAATCACAATGGTCCGGTCTCTCATGTACTTGTTATGATCTGCTCGGCCCAACTAAATTCCTTCATTATATCTCACGCGTAGTGGGACCCTCCATTTGTATTGTCGGCTGTAGTCCACTGATGACTCTCTATGCTCGTTTTATCTTGTTTTTTGCGTACTAAAATAAAAAAAAAATAAAAAAAGTCAGATTTTATAATTTATTTATTTATCTGTTTATTTGTTTTACTTTTGCTGAGTCGGTGTTACTTTTGGTTAAGGCACATGGCGCGTCATGCGGTCTCCTTCGCGGAAGATTTGTTTTCCATATTTTAAAAATCTTGCACCGACATTCACGGGAGGCACTCATTAAACTTGGAAGAAAAATATATGATGAAATTTATGGACTAAAAATCAAATAAAATTCTTCAGAAAAAAAAAAATTCTTCAAAATCTTTCATTTCCAAGTGTGGAGTGGAGGGTCAAATATTAGTAAAAAAAAAAAGAAAAAAAGAGTTAAAATTTTGTGCGAGTGCAAAATTTTCAACTTTTAACGTAGCATTTTCAATACACTTTTTAATAATTTTAATTTTTTTATTTTAAATAATAATTAAATATTTTGATATTTTAATAGGCTTTCTAAAATGAAAAGTTAAAATAGAAAATAAAATTTAGCTCTCTACACTTGGAGAGCCAAACTCACTTTTTATATATAACTTTTAATGCATTTTATTTATTATTGTGCAATTTTCAATGCACGACTATAATTATATGTAATTTTATATATTTTTTATACATATAAAATTACTTTGTTGGTTATATGTTTTATATATTCATGTTATGCATTGATTGTTTATTGAAAAATAAAAAATAAAGAGTGTTATTATGATTTAATCCTTAATCTCCTTTTATTAATGTTTTACTGTTTTATCTTTTGGGCTTTCTCTAACTTGTTTTTGCAGGCTTAGTTTCGGTAACCCACGGTTGCAGCCCACACTTGTCTTTTACCCGATTCTTGAAGTGATGTCGTTTTGTTCTTACGCACTTATGCGTTTAGGGTTTCAGTATATATTGTTATGTTGTTGAGAGAGCCGCAGGGTAATCATCGTATTAGTTCACTGTACATTTGCGTCTTTTTGTTTTCTTCTTCCTCTGTGTGTTTTCTCTGCTAGGGTTTACTGTGTGTATAGTTTTGTGAAGAGTCAGTGTGATTCTTTGTTTTAGTGGAGTGATTTGAGAAGAAAGAACTGTGTGTATGTGTATTGTTTCTGTGAGTAAACATTACTTTAATTATATAGCTTCGCTCCCACTGGAGCCGAGGACGTAGCCAGGTTTTCTGGTGAACCTCGTAAAATCGAGTGTTGTTTTATTTACTTTTCTTGCTATTATGTTCATATTATTGTAAATAATCTTAACATTTGGTATCAGAGCGTTCACAATCTGTGATCTGTTCTTTTGCTTGGTGCTGTGCCGTCGCTTGCCGTGGGCTGAATCGGTTTCGGCTAACGTAATAGGAGGACCTCGTTTGATGTGCTTGAACTAGGATAACGCTTTGATATCCTTGGTAACCGTCAAGGTTTGATATTCGTTAATTCTTCGGTGATTTTTCTTTTCAAGTTTCTCTCATATAAGTTTTCCTTCTTTTTCAATCCTTTTTCTTTTAACTGGATTTGAGAAGGCTCGGCTCAGATTCTAGGATCTGAATTGGTCCGTAAAGATCCGGTTTGTTTCAGTTACTGTGTGTTATTTTCTCTGTTTTCTTTACTGTGTGTTACTTCTCTGGTTTCCTTAATTTTTTTTTGTGTGCTTAAAGAATCTGTTTCTGGTTTTAGTTAAACTCTGTGTTTAATCTGTGTGATGTTTGGTAAAATTTGAGAAGGCTCGGCACATATCTTTGATGTGTGTTGGTCCGTAAGAATCTAACCTTGTTTCTGTATACTCTCTCTGTGCTTAGAGTTCTAGTTTCCAAAAAGGTCTAGGTTTTTCGATTTTCCGTTTCAATTAAACCGTAGGTATTTTCTTAGAATCTGGAGAGTTAGGGTTGTTTAATTCTTTCCTTTTCTCTTGTATGTGTTCTTGAAAAAGGTTTTAACTCTGACATTCCATTCTCTGAAATTTTCCTGTTTTGGTTTTATTGGTTCTTGGAATTTCTTGAGAAATCTACCTTTTGGAAACTATTTTTGGGGAAAATCAACAGTGAACATTGATTTCTCCTTAGGGCTTCTTATTCCCTGTCTGTTTGTTTGGAAGTGTGTTCCCTGTCTTCCCTGTACCTTTACTGCTTTGTGTATTTACTATCTGTTTCACTATGTGCGTTCTGTGTGATTGCTTTAAACATGACTTCTAAAGTAGATGTTGAAATGTTCAATGGAAAAGGAGATTTTCTCCTTTGGAGTAAAAAGATGAAAGCTGTTCTGGTCCAATTGAGAGTTGCTAAAGCTATTGATTCTACTTTTGCTTCTGTTACCTCTGGTGATAAAAAGATTGAAACTGATAAAATTGCCTTAAGTTCTATTATACTGCATCTGTCTGATAATGTGTTACGTAAAGTAGATGATGTGAAAACTGCTTTAGAAATGTGGACTAAGCTGAAGAAATTGTTTCTGGAAAAAACCTTACCTGATAGAATTTTTTTGCAAGAACAACTGTTTAGTTTTAAAATGGATAACAACAAAGACTTAGACTATAATTTGGACATTTTTAATAAAATGATACTCAGTCTGGCTAACTCTAAAATTTCTTTCTCTGATGAACATAATGCTGTTATGTTGTTGAATTCTTTGCCTGATGTTTATAAAGATGTTAAGAATGTAATAAAGTACAATAAAAAATCTCTCACTGTAGAAGGTATAGTAAGTTCCCTTAAGGCTAAAGACTTAGAAATTAGGTCAGAGGCTAAGGGTGAGGGTCTATTTGTGAAAGGCAAAATGTTTAACAAGAAGTTTGTCCCTAGGTTTAATAAACAGTTCCCTAAAACCGGTAGCTTTAACAACAACAATAACTTTGTTTCCAATAAGAATAAAATGAGTAATAGGAAATGCTATTACTGTAAGAAGCAAGGTCATTACATTCAAAACTATTTTAAGAAAAAGAAAGATGAGAAAGAAAATGGAGTAAATCAAAGTAATAATGTCAAGTCTGCCATGTCTAATACTGTTGATAATGCTGAAGTTCTAATGGTTTCCACAAGCTTATTGGAAAATGAATGGGTTCTAGATTCAGGTTGTTCTTATCACATGTGTTCTGATTTGAATTCTTTTATAACATATAGTAAATCTGCTTCTGGTCGTGTCTTACTTGGTAATAATGTGTCTTGTAATGTAATTGGAATTGGTAACATAAAATTACAAATGCATGATGGTTCTTTGAAGATACTAACTAATGTAAGACATGTTCCCGGCTTAAAGAGAAACTTAATTTCTGTAGGCATGCTTGATGAGTCTGGTATGATATGTAAAACTGAAAAATGAATAATGTATGTCATAAAGAATTCCACTGATGTAATGAAAGGTGTTAAGTAGAATGGTTTGTATGTGTTACTTGGTAAAACTGCTGATAATTGTGCTAAAGCTTCTGTCACTGTTGATGATAATAAAACTACTTTGTGGCACAATAGATTAGGTCATATAAGTGAAAAGGGTCTACAGTGCCTGTATAAACAGCAGGCTTTTGGTAAAGATAAAATTAATAAACTAGAATTTTGTGAAAACTGCATACTAGGCAAGCATCATAGATTAAGTTTCACCTTTAGTTCCAATCATGCTATATCTATTCTTGACTATGTGCATGCTGATCTGTGGGGGCCTGCAAGAGTGCAAACTCAAACAGGTTTCAAATTTTTTATGTCTATAATTGATGACTGTTCTCAGAAGGTTTGGGTTTATTTGTTAAAATCAAAAGATGAAGCTTTTAATAAGTTTAAAGAATGAAAAACCTTAGTGGTAAACCAAACCAATAAATATGTAAAAGCTCTCAGAACAGACAATGGGTTAGAATTCTGTAATAGTGAATTTGATCTATTCTGCAAATCTTTTGGTATACTTAGACACAGAACAGTAAAACACACACCACAACAAAATGGTATTGCTGAACGTATGAATAGAACTTTACTTGATAAAGTAAGATGCATGTTAATCTCTTCTGGTTTGTCAAAACTATTTTGGGGTGAAGCTTTGTTGACTGCTGCTTATATTGTTAATTTGTGTCCTACTAGTATTCTACATGATAGGGTTCCAAATGAAATTTGGTCAGGGAAAGTTCCTGATTATAGCAGACTTAGGACTTTTGGTTGTGCAGCATATGCTCACCAATATGAAGGGAAACTGGAACCGAGAGGTGTGAAGTGTGTCTTCCTAGGTTATCCAGTAGGGGTTAAAGGTTATAGGTTATGGATGAGGGAAGGTCAAGGGTTTAAGGTTGTTATAAGCAGAGATGTGGTGTTTAATGAAAATGTTATGCCCTGTAGAGTAGACAAACAGCCTTCCATACAGGATGAAGAAAAACATAACACTAGGGAAATATAATTATTCTCTGAGGTGGAGAATAATGAAACCCCTGAAACAGAAACCACTAGTTTGAACCTAGAACCCTTAGATCCTGAAATTACCCCTGTGGTTGAAGAAAACCAAACTGACAGTGAGTCCAATATACCTGAAAATACAGATCAGCCTCTATCCCCTTCGACCTCTGATCAGGTTGTCTCTCCTAGTTATTTGTTAACCAGAGATAGAACCAAAAGAAGGAGTAGATTACAATGAGGTTACAAAGCTAGGTTAGTGGCAAAGGGTTTTACTCAGATAGAAGGAGTAGATTACAATGAAATTTTTTTTCCTGTTGTAAAATATACTACCATTAGGATTATTTTGTCCTTGGTTTCTAATTTTAATTGGGAATTAGAACAACTTGATGTTAAAACTGCTTTCCTTCATAGGGATTTAAATGAAACTATATATATGTATCAACCAGAGGGTTTCACTGTCAAAGGTAAAGGTAAATATCTAGTTTGCTTACTGAAAAAATCTTTATATGGTTTAAAACAGTCTCCTAGACAGTGGTATAAAAGGTTTGATTCTTTTGTGGTCAGTAAAGGGTTCATTAGGAGTCAGTATGATAGCTGCCTCTACTTTAAGGATCTGTTAAGTAATCAAATTGTTTATCTGTTGTTATATGTTGATGACATGCTTATAGCTGGTCCTAGTCTTAATATTATTGAACAAGTAAAGCAATTGCTTAAAACTGAATTTGATATGAAAGACTTAGGTTGTGCTAAGAAAATTTTAGGCATCTCTATTGATAGACAGAGATCTAAATGTGAAATGAAACTAAGTCAAACAACTTATTTTAAAAAGATTGTCAATAAGTTCTCTGTAGGGGATGTTATACAAGTTAATGTTCCTTTAGGAGATCACTTTAAGCTCTCTAGTGATCAGTGTCCTACTTCTGATATTGGTAAGGAAGATATGATGTCTGTTCCTTATTGTAATGCTGTGGGGTCTGTTATATATAGTATGATCTGTACTAGACCAGATTTGAGTTACTCAATAAGTGTGCTTGGTAGGTTTATGTCAAATCCTGGTAGGCTTCACTGGGAAGCTACGAGATGGCTTCTTAGATATATAAGGTGCACTGAATTTGAAGGTTTAGCGTATAAGGGTGGTTACAAAGATGTAGAATTAATTGGTTATATGGACTCTGATTATGTTGGTGATAGGGATAATAGGAGGTCAATATCTTCTTATGTGTTCACTGTGTGTGGAAATTGTGTAAGCTGGAAATCTCAGCTTCAATTAGTAGTTGCTTTGTCAACTACTGAAGCATAATACATTGCTGCTACTGAAGCTGCTAAAGAAGCTATTTGGCTCAAGGGTTTACTTCTTGAGCTACAGGTTCTTAAGCAGGAAATAGTTTTGTTCTCTAACAGTCAAAGTGCAATACACTTGTGTAAAAATCCTGTATTTCATGAAAGATCCAAACATATTCAAGTTAAATTTCATTTTATTAGAGATTTGATTTCAAATGGTGTGTTTAAACTGGAGAAAATTCCAACTGAATTTAATCCAGCAGATATGGGAACAAAAATACTTCCTGCAAGCAAGTTTAAAACTTGCAAATCCTTACTTCGCATTGGAGTAAGTTAATCTGCTATGAAAGTGGGAAAGAAGCTATATTGTTTGTAGATTAAGGATTAGGTGGAGAATTGTTATGATTTAATCCTTAATCTCCTTTTATTAATGTTTTACTGTTTTATCTTTTGGGCTTTCTCTAACTTGTTTTTGCAGGCTTGGTTTCGATAACCCACGGTTGCAGCCCACACTTGTCTTTTACCCAGTTCTTGAAGTGATGTCGTTTTGTTCTTACGCACTTATGCGTTTAGGGTTTCAGTATATATTGTTATGTTGTTGAGAGAGCCGCAGGGTAATCGTCGTGTTAGTTCACTGTACATTTGCGTCTTTTCGTTTTCTTCTTCCTCTGTGTGTTTTCTCTGCTAGGGTTTACTGTGTGTATAGTTTTGTGAAAAGTCAGTGTGATTCTTTGTTTTAGTGGAGTGATTTGAGAAGAAAGAACTGTGTGTGTGTATTGTTTCTGTGTATAAACATTACTTTAATAATATAGCTTTGCTCCCACTGGAGCCGAAGACGTAGCCAGGTTTTCTGGTGAACCTCGTAAAATCGAGTGTTGTTTTATTTACTTTTCTTGCTATTATGTTCATATTATTGTAAATAATCTTAACAAGTGTGATAAATAATACTATTGGAGTTGAATAAAAAATCACATTTTTTATTTTATAAAATTATTAAAGATGCTTTTTATTTTAAAAATTATGCTCTTTAAAATAAAGAGTTTCATTGGAAATGCTCTAAACAATAAAATGAAATAAAAAAAGTTATATATCATTTTAACCAGTTTTGATTTTCATTTATTACTGTTTAATTATATAGATTTTTAAAATAATAACTAACACTTTTATAAGTAGTGTCCAGTAATATTAACATGAGAAGTGTGAATGAAAATATATAGAAAAAATGATCTTTTGAAACTATAATAAGATGTTTATAATATTTTTAAAACTAAAAAGATGGAATTGTATTTAAGTAAAATTTTAAAATATATAAATGAAATTAACGGTAAAAACAAACATTTTTAGATTTTTTTTTTTGCTGGAAACAAACATTTTTAGATTAATATAAATATGTTTTGTAGATTGTATAAAACCAACTTTAATTCAGCCATTTTAAGGTTGAATAGAAAAGTTTTTATATAGTGGCGGATATCCATTATATTATGCACAATAGGATTTTTTTTTGGATGGATACATTAATTTTCAAATAAGGTTATGAATGGCATACCATTATTGGACCAGTCACACAAATAATTTGGACATTATGCCGCAACAAACATTAATAAAGCCATATGTTAAAAAAAAAATTAAAAAAAAAAGCCATTTACATGGGTTGAGAATCCCTGCTTTCCGTTTTTTTTAGGTAATTAATCCCTACTTTCCTTGAAACAAAAGAAAACGAATGAGGAAATCATAACCATCCCACTTTGGTTCGATACGATAGTGACGACATACCAAATATAATTAAAATATTATTATAATAATACCATGATAATTTTTATTTCAAAAACTACATTCATTTTTTCTTTTGATATTGGGTAGTTGATATAAACCTTTGACTCACTTTTTTTTTTTTTATAGAACCTTTGACTCACTAGTATAAGAAACAGGAGGAACATAATACATTGTCATATGATGTTGCGTTCAATTTAGTCAATGAAATATGATCTTTTTTCTTTTGTTAAAATCAATGAAATATGATCTATTTTTTCAGAAAGAAGAAATATGATCTTTTTAATACTAAAAATTTAGATAGAAAAGTAGATCATCATTAGTTAAATGGAAGAATTCACAAAAACAAAATTGAATTATATAGAAGACGACTACCAAATCATGCACCTTTTATATACATATTACAAGAGAAATTGTATATATATGATATTATTATGGATTAATTTTGATATTATTAATTTTATAATTTTATTTGTATTGATGTTTATTTTTATTTTGAAACAAGTTTTATTATGTGTCCTGGCTGAAGTTTAAACTTGTGATCTAAAATTGTACTTTAATAAGTTTACCACTGGCCAAACCAACAATTAGCATCCCATTTCTTTTAGAATATATTAAAAAGGAAAAAGGAAAAAGGAAAATGATAATCACACAAATAAAAAATAAACTTAAATAAATTACCGCGTTGGATTGACGATTCCCAGCGGCTCTGTCTTTGTTCTCTGAATTCACGGCTTTCCTGTGGCGGAGTGATTCTCGCCCTTACAATTTCTCTCTCTATCTATCTCCCTCTCTCTGTAAAATTTTTCAATTTGTTTTTAAATTTAAAGCGAGACTCCAAAAGTTCAAACAGTTCAAAAAGTTTATATTTTTTTTAATAATAAAATAAATTGGACAGCTACCGCTTTTGCGAATATAAATCTATCTCATTTCTCAATCTAATGCATTCATCGAACCCTTTCGTCTCTAGCCCTTTTTCCGTTTTACATTTCCCATTTCCCAATATGGAGAGGTAGATTTGCTGCTCGGATCTCTTTTGAAAAAAAACCAGGTACTTTACGATAACGTTTTTCAGAATTCTCAGCTCGTTGGATCTCTCAGATCTAAATGTATTTGGTGGGTTTTTCTTTTTTTCTTTGTTTTATTGGGTTCTATTTATTATCTTCGAATTTTCGGATTCTTCTAGCTTTTTGGTTTTTATTTTTTATTTTTTTGAATTTTTGTGGATCTGTAATACATGCTTTTATGTACTGGAAAAGCTCCAATTTTGAGTTTTATTTAATGGGATGCGAGTCATTTATGGATTTTAATGTCCAGTGAGCGCCGTTTTTGCGTGAAGTTGACTCATTTCTATGCTTTTAAATTCTGTTTGTCTTGGTATGAAAAGAAAGATAATCTCTTTGCTTCGACGTTTAGCGGATCTCTTTAAATTCAATCTTTTGCATATTTTTGTATCCACTTAGGTAGATTGTATTGTAAACGATTGCGTGTCAATATAGATATGTATTGGTGACTTTGTAGGTTTTGGAATGTACCCAGCTGGTAGATCGTCAAATTTTTTCTGGATCTGTTAAAAAAGTGATGAATGTGTAATTGTTCTTATGTTTCTATTTCATTTGATTTCCAGGTTTAGGATATCAGGGAATAACTTTGATTAGTAAGAATGGCTTTAGGAAAATATACTAGAGTAGATAATAGGAGGTCTTCCTCCAGTTACTGCTCAACTGTGACAATTGTGGTATTTGTGGCTTTATGTTTGGTTGGGGTTTGGATGATGACATCATCATCTGTAGTTCCAGTTCAAAATGTTGATGTGCCTCAGGAGAACAAAAGTGAGGTTAAGGAACAAGAGACGGTGAATGAAGTGAAGGAACAAACTAGTGAGACCAATGAGAGCAATACCCGACAATTTGAAGATAATCCTGGTGATTTGCCTGAGGATGCAACGAAGGGAGACAGCAATGCCAATTCCAATCAAGGTGAGGAGAAACAAGAAGAACAGAAGCCTGTTGAGAATTCTGAAGAGAAGTCTGAGGAGAAAACTGAAGAGAAGATTGAAGAGCAGCAGCAGCAGCAGCAGCAGCAGGAGAAGACTGAGGAGAAAATTGAAGAGAAACTAAAGGAGAAGCCTGAAGATGGATCAAAAGCTGAGACAGAAGATGGAGGAAATAAAACTGAAGATGGGGACTCCAATACACAAAACGGAGACTCAAATTCAGAAGCTGGGGACAATGATGAGAAGAAGTCTGGCGCAAATGAGGATGAGAACAAGACTAATTCATATGAGAATGACAATAAATCAGAGGATGGGGAGAAGAAATTGGATAGCCCAGATGAAACAAAAGATGGTGACAAGGTGGATGGTCAGATAGAGGAGAAAGTGGAGCAAAATGACAAGGATTCAGGCAGAGGCTCTGGTGAGAGAAAGGAAGATGGTCAGGCCACAAACCAGAGTTCAACTGAGGAGTTTCCCTCTGGGGCTCAGTCCGAACTTTTGAATGAAACTACTACTCAAAATGGCTCATGGTCAACTCAGGCCTCAGAGTCAAAGAATGAGAAGGAAACACAACGTTCTTCTAAGCAGCAAACTGTTTACAGTTGGAAACTCTGCAATTCCTCTGCAGGCCCTGATTTTATCCCATGTCTTGACAATATGCAAGCAATTAAGAGTCTTCATAGTACCAAGCACTATGAACATCGGGAGAGACATTGTCCTGAAGAAGCACCCACTTGCCTTGTTCCGCTTCCTGAAGGATACAGACGCCCAATTGAATGGCCAAAGAGCAGGGAAAAGGTACCCTAAACTAGCTTGCAAGTTTATTTGCATTCTTCTTTCTCCACATTTAGTACATTTATTGATATGATGCATTGCTACAGATATGGTATTATAATGTTCCTCACACCAAGCTAGCACAAATTAAAGGGCACCAGAATTGGGTGAAAGTTACTGGCGAATACCTTACTTTTCCTGGTGGTGGAACACAATTCAAGCATGGTGCTCTTCACTACATAGATTTTATCCAGGAGGTGAATGCCTTTAGCGATTCGATTCTGATCAGCCATTTCCATTCATATTAGTATTTTCATGATTGCTTATGCCTCAAAAATTAGAATGGTCTCAGGTTGAAGCTGAATTAAGCTGGATCTTTGTTTCAATTCTTCGTTACTATTATCCTTAATGCTGTCTTCGGAGGGATAAGACAGGATCCATGTGTTGTGTGTACATATTTTGCAGTGCAATAATTACACAGTAATATAGTACCTAAGCAACAAAAGATATTGATAATTATGAAAAATATTAGAGCGATATATTCTTTTGTTATTTAAGCTGAGCAAAACTTTGATATCAATTAACCATATTTTATTTGGAAAGAGATTATCATTATATGCTTTCTTGTATGAAAAAAGGAAAGGAATGTTTTATTTCTATCCTTCTCTGTGTTCAGTAAGTTTATCTTAGCATTGGTTCTATTTATGTTGCAGTCTGTTCCTGATGTTGCTTGGGGAAAACGCACACGTGTCATTTTGGATGTTGGATGCGGTGTTGCAAGCTTTGGGGGCTTTCTCTTTGACAGAGATGTTCTCACTATGTCATTTGCCCCAAAAGATGAACATGAAGCTCAAGTGCAGTTTGCACTTGAAAGGGGAATTCCGGGTATCTCTGCTGTGATGGGCACAAAGAGACTTCCTTTCCCTGGCAGAGTTTTTGATGTTGTTCATTGTGCCCGCTGCAGGGTTCCATGGCATATAGAAGGTACTGTAGATTCTATTTATTTAATTTTTAAAAAAAATATGAAAAAGTATAAAATTCTACATGGTGATGCAATTTTCGAAGTTGTGATTAATTAGTTCAATGTAATCCATGCTTAATAGCATTATTGAAGTGACAGTTTTCTTTACAATGTTATGTTAAGAGCCAATGGCTTTTGACAATAGTGCTGATGTGGTGCAGTTTATTTGGTTTATTCTTTTGTTCTTGGCACTGATAAGTATAATATACAGGTGGTAAGCTTCTCTTGGAACTGAATCGTGTGTTGCGACCTGGTGGTTTCTTTGTATGGTCTGCTACTCCAGTTTATCAGAAGCTGGCTGAAGACGTTGGAATATGGAATGGTATATTCATTTCTAGATCTATTATGATGGAGAATTGAATTTCTGTTGGTTGAAAACTCTTAACTCGTGAAATTTTGGAAATTATTTGCAGCCATGAAGGAACTAACAAAAGCAATGTGCTGGGAACTTGTGTCAATTAACAAGGATACAGTGAATGGTGTTGGCGCAGCTATATATCGGAAGCCTACTTCCAATGAATGCTACGAGAAACGATCACAAAATAAACCACCTATCTGCCCAGAATCTGATGCTCCTGATGCAGCCTGGTACTTATAATATTTAGCTGTAACATATCATTATAATTCTACAAGTTTAATTTCTCTATTACAGGGATTGCCAGATAATATTTTTAGCTTGAATAACTAAAGAATGTTATGTGGTTTACAACTTTCAAATGTTTCTATATTCATACAAAAAGATTTGAAACTCTAGTGTGTTAGTATCCTAGTACAGAGACTGTCCATAATTGAAATTGGTTTCTAACTTTTTGTCCGATGCAAACCATGTGTTCATAATTTTATAGCTGTATATGTGAACTAATCACGGTTTTATATTTTATCGTGCTTAGGAATGTGCCACTGCAAGCATGTATGCATAAAGTGCCGACTGATCCAGCACAACGTGGGTCTCATTGGCCTGAACAATGGCCGGAAAGGTTGGATAAACCACCTTATTGGTTGTTAAGTTCCCAGACTGGAGTTTATGGAAAAACTGCTCCTGAGGACTTCAATGCAGATTATCAGCATTGGAAACGTGTCGTGAGCAAGTCATATCTAAATGGAATGGGAATTATTTGGTCATCTGTTAGGAATGTTATGGACATGAGATCTGTCTATGGAGGGTAAGCAAAATTATTCGTTTGTAGGAATTCTTTTTTTTTTTTTGGTAGATATCAAAAGATTTTCTTATCTAGATAACATATAATCTTCAAAGTTAATTATTTTTGGTTGGTCTTTTTCTGATGCATGAAAAAAGTCGGCTCGCTTATAGTTTTTGTTTTGCTACTATTATTGTTGTAATTGACCCTCCTAGAAAAATGTACCAATGAGAGTTTTTGTTTTTTTTGTTTTTTTTTTTTTCTCCTTTGCTATTAAAGTGTGTATGAATGGCTTCTGGTGAAAAGCTTTCCCTGTAAAGTGTCTTATTCCATTTTGGGTGTCGGATAATTTCTTCAAATTCTNTTTTTTTTTTTTTTTTTTTTTTTTTTTTTTTTTTTTTCTCATTTCTGATTTCTATGTGCTTTTGCAGATTTGCTGCTGCTTTGAAAGATTTGAACATTTGGGTTATGAATGTGGTCTCAGTAGATGCTCCAGATACACTACCTATAATTTATGAGCGGGGTCTCTTTGGTATATATCATGATTGGTGCGAATCATTTAGCACCTACCCTAGGTCTTATGATCTTCTCCATGCTGACCATCTATTCTCCAAGATCAAAAAGAGGTGTGTATATGCCAGATTACTTGTCATTTCTAAACCAGTAAAACTTTTGTTTGGGACCATTCTGTACCTCAACAGACTGCTCTAAGCTTACAATGATTTGTGGGCAATGCAGGTGCAGTTTTGTGGCTTTAGTAGCAGAAGTTGATAGGATCCTGAGGCCAGAAGGTAAACTTATTGTGCGGGACGATGTTGAGACCATTAATGAACTGCAGAGCATGGTGAGGTCTATGCAATGGGAGGTTCGCATGACCTACTCTAAGGACAAGGAAGGATTGCTGTGTGTGCAGAAGTCCATGTGGAGGCCTAATGAATCGGAGACGGTCAAGTTTGCAATTGCTTAGTCGTGCTAAGCGCTACTTTAATTGGCCTTTCATTCCTAAAGGTGTAATACGGACGAGATTAGGTATTCTTTTTTGTTTCGGTTGCTAATTTTCTACTCATGGTAACTGTACTTTTATCTTAGGCCATGTATCATGTTAGTTAGTACTTTTAGTGTCCTTTTTTTGTTTCATTGTTTCTTAAATGTTATATTAAGGTTGTCACCGTGAGGTTGGTGTTGGAATTTTCACTGTAATATCCAGGTTTGGCTACGACATATTTGATGGAAAAAACCAAAAATGAACACATTCTTGTAAGTGTAAAGCCCATTAGTTTTAAATTATGATAGACTTTTGATTGAGAAATGCGTCTTATTTTGATGCATTTCTAGCTAACTACTTATTTGATTGCTTTATGTTGATCTTATTGCGACTTTGCTCATATGGAATTTGACGATTTAAGTCCTCAAATATTTCTAATGTGGTCACTTTGCCATGTAGATTCATTTGTAATATACATGGTTGCGTTCTAGGAAGGGTAATAAGTTTTTGAGCTTTTATTTTTGGAAAAATAACCACTAGCTAATGGCAAATTAGGCAAATAACCAAACCAAAAATTTCTTGTAAAAATAATCGTATTGTTTATTATTTTTTATTTTGAAAAATCAACTAGTGCTATTTTTGCAAGATCCTTTGGAAGTTTTTGAAACTTTATTGAGACGGTTTCAGAGCCATTAGTCACCGTTCTCAGAATAAGGCAGAGTTGTGGTACCTGTAAACCACCTAAAGCCTCTCGCCATCATCAATCTCATAAACCACCCAAATCCATGATCGTCTGATTAAAGAGCCACTCTCCTTGTTGTCTAATCTCTCAAACCTAAGCCACCTCAAGTCTCACAAATTGACATTATGTGTTGTTGCAATGGTCTCATATTGTTTTCTTTCTCGAGCAAAAGTGGTTGCTAGCGGTGGGCGTCGTTCGGTTCGGTCAGTTTTTTGGCCAATTTTTTGCCGAACTGATGACCTCGATTTTGGTAAAAACGGTCAACCCGTCACCGACCGACCATCCTATATAACCGGCTCAAAACCGTGCTGATAATGGTCGGTCGGCGTCGGTTATCTGGCCAAGATCCAGTAAAAAGGCAAAAAAGAAAAAAGAAAACGAAAGGGATTAGGGCCTGTTGCTGAGAGAGAGAGAGAGAGAGGACCGGATCCGTCGCTGTTCATCGTCGAGAGAGAGAGAGAGAGAAAGGTCAAATCGGCAGAGAGAAATGAGTTTCGGCTTTCGGGATTGAAGGGGGAGCTAGGGCCGGCTGCGCAGTGATTAGGGGTGAGTGCGATTGGGGTGGGGTGGGTGAATGAGAATGGATGACTGAGATTGGGGTGAGGTGTCGAAATCTTAAGGATATTGATATAGGCTAGTTCGGTTCGGTTCGATGAAAATATTAACAAAAATCGGTCACCGAACCGGCCAGGTCAGTTTTTACTTAACCTCTTATCAAACCGGACCGGTCTCTAATATATAACCAAATTGGACCGGATTGAAATCGGCCGGTTTGGCTGATTTTTGCCCACTCCTAGTGGTTGCAATGGAACCTTTGCAATTGAAGAGATAAGGCTTCTCCATCTTCCTCTTCCTGTGGTATAGAGGAACTCTTAACGTCTTTTCCTTGAAAATGTTGTGTTTGGTTGTGCTGCAAAAAGTATGGATTACAAAAGGTGTTCATGATGTACAACTTCTTTGACCGTCTTAGCCACTCCACTGTGGTTGAGATATACTGCTTAAAAACACTTGGAAAAGGATACCAACCACTCTTTGATAGGGCTTTTCAAGCATTCAATGTTCAGCAATGGAATGCTTTCTTGGAAAGCAAGTCACGCTAGATTTGTTGGACATTTAAGGTGATAGTGACAATACCTTTGGTGAAGATGATTTACGATATTGTAGGAAATTCTAGAAAATTGTAAGCAGTTTGTAGGATTTTATAGAAATGTGTAGGAAAGGGTACAAGGGCTAGGCAAGTGTAGGAAATATGGTTTTCAGAAAGTGTAGGATAGTATATGAATTAATAAGGATTAATTCATATACCGTAGAAAATGTAGGCAACTGTAGAAAATTCACTTGAAGTGTATGGATTAATAAGGGATCTTTAAGATCTAAGTATGCATGCCAGGATGTTACAAACTATTCAAAATATTGGTATGAAGTTTTATGATAGCTCATACAAGTACGTATTTTGATGATTTTTCCAATCCTACTAAACCTTGTCTAGTTTGCAAAATGAGGATCATAATCATGCTAGAAGGTAAACACAATCTAGCTACATTTAAGAAATATATTTTGAGTTCTTTTTTAAAGTAAATGACCATAATTGGAGGGCTAACATCAAATTTATCCATTTAAGAAATATATTTTGAGTAGTATTCAAAAATTCATTGGAATGGGTTAATGTACCCATATTGTTATAAACAATTCTTTTTATTTCTTCCTTCCATTGCAGCAATTTTGAAAACTCAATTAAGTTTGAGTTCGTTTTTGTCATTTGCTTAAAAGACTTAACTGATATTGTAGAATTACGTTTTTTTCATTGCCTTTGCCCGTTGAGTAACCTGCAAAAGAAAGTAGATGTGAAAGTTTTGGGACACCGGTATAGTGTCGACCAAAGACACACCGATGTTCAAGTTAGACAAATGTCTATAATGCCAAAGAAAATTAGAGTTCTCTTTAGAATAATGAGTGTTAGATGTGTACCTTATGTATTGAAGTAATGTATTTATAGGGATCTTTGGCATTAAGTTTCCTAACCCTTTAAGAAAACTAACCCCCAACCTTAATGGGCTTAACCATAGGACCCTGATATTAGGATTTTGGGTTTTCTAATATCGTTGGGATAAAAAAAATCCCTAGTCTTAATTAATCATTAAAGGACACTACGTTTGTTTTATCAGATCTTCCTAGAAATATGGTCGATCTTCCAAGACATTTATTCGATCTTCGGTTAAACTATCAACTAATCACCAGTAACCGACCAAATGAACCATGTTCGAGACTTATTTTAATTTTGGACTATCTATGACAAAACCCTTATCTTCTAGAGATCTACTCAGGTAGTTAATGTGCACTTTTGTAAAACTCTCGAACAGTCTGACCAACACTCGATCATCAGGGATGACCATATTGGTCGGAGTGAACATAACCCACACAGTTAGCTCCTACTTTGTTGAGCAAAGATTTTCTCAATCGGAGTAGAATCAAATGTCAAAGACTCTTGAGTTGATTGATGTGGTAGGTGTTCTGATTGATGCGTAGTAGCCTCACCACGTGTTAAGACAGTCCAATGCCCATGGTCTAACGAAACAAATTTGGCCCTTTTTTTTTTTTTTTTTTTTTAAGCATGCCTAATCTGAGCCATTAACTTGAAATTGTAGATCTGTATCTTAGTTGTTCAAATGAGAATTCAAGATTTCTAAAACTCGTCTTGTATCACTGTTGGGAACGCTAAAAATCAAAAGACTAAAACTGAAAACTCCACTTCCTCTGTTGGCCTCTCAATCTTAGTGCTTCTTACCTTAAATCCCTTTCTACCTTGCTTATTCTGAATTGCACTCGGTCTTGCTGCAGCTCTTGGAAACCATAAATAGGCATTTTTGAGAAAATGCCTTTTTTCTGTCCTTTTGCCTCACTGTTCTTTGAGTTCACAATTCTTTGGTTTCCCAAGTCAGTACCTTTTTTTTATTTGAAAATTTCTTTTAAACTTTCAAATTCTTTTGTCTTTGCTTATTTATATTTCAGAACTTAGGAACTTAAATTTTTAGTCAAGTTCATGTTCAGATAATCATGTCTTCCAACATGTCCAATTTTGAAAATGCGCATATCCCTATAAATAGTTAACCTATAATCAGACTAATAGGATATTTTGAAAATGAGTACGAAGAATCTCATTTAGACAGTTCTTCTAGAAAGATTCGATGGAAACCAAAATCCCTCGGTCCCACCTGTAAATTATACTTCACATGGACATAAATTAGATGTTGCAGTGAACTAGAATGGTTCGAAAAAAAGCATCAGACCAGGCTGAGAGTTCCAAAGTAGCCTCAACCAGCTTTTCTTATAGACCTGAGTTCGCTATTCTTCCCACCGAAGAAAAGTTCAGGAAACAAGAAAGAATTCCTAACATATTTGTAAAATAGAAAACAATTTTGAGCTAATCACCATTAGAAACAAATACCACTTCCAAGACATTGCTTTAACCTCATATATTGCTCTAATCAAATCTTTAATTCTTTAGTTTGAATGTAGATCGCCAACTTAACCAAGAACCCACATCCCTTTCCATTGATGAGCAAACTGCCACTTCTCAGTTTGGACATATACCAGCTTCAAATCTTAGCCTCAAATTCATGATTATTGCGGATCATTTCATCTTGGCCAAATTTCATACTGACCCAAAAGTCATACCCATAGGTATCCCTCTTCCCCTCAAAATGAGCTTTCTAAAATTCAAGTTTCTAAATTAGACTAGTTAAGGCATTGTATTTATATTAACTATGACCCTAATAATGATGCTTGGTTTAATTTGTGGCCAAATCTCTCATCCTGACAACTTTAAGTGATGGTAAAAAAACCATGAAAACGACTAGACCCAGCATGTTTGAGGCACATCATAATGCTAGGAAAATGGAGAACAAGAAAAGGTTCCAAAAGGAAAGTGGTCTGAGCGAGAAAGTAACAAATTTCTAAAGAACAAAGGAAAAAGATCGATTGTCAACTCTTGGATAGTTCTTTTGACAGTGTAATAACAAGCTCATCATCCGAAACAAGCCAAAACCATCGAATTTTCATTGAAGAAGACTTGCATATCTCATTTCCTCATAATATGTCTTTCAAGAATAGCAAAGAGAATTGTCTTGGACTTCTGCTAAAAATTACTTTGCTAGTTGACTCCAATGAAGTCAAGAACGTGCCCACAGCTACATTAACCGAAGATGCAGTTGTGATGTGCTACAATGTGTTCTTCTATTGTTTGATGAATAACTTATATTTTAAGTTATTCCTTCCACTCACTTTTTGTTGTTTCTAATGCAGGCTGCCCAAAACATCGTCTATGCAACGAACACGCACTACAGAGTGAAAATGGAAAAAAAATGCCTAATTTGACTAGTAACTGAGTAGAAGGGCAAACTGTTCAAAGTCAACAAAACATTAATGGCTTTAGAGGAGACTCATCATCAAGCATTCATTCTTATGAAAAAGAATGAGTCTGAGAAAAATGAAGCCCTTCAAAAATTCAAGAACTTAGAGTCTAAGAAGGATGCTTTCTTGGTAAGGGAGTTTAATATGAATAAATAAATAAAAGTTTTGAGATTCGAGCTTCAGATAGAACGAGAAATGAATACGACCTCGACAAATGTGCAGGAAAAGCAGCAGTGGAAACTAAATGCAATGAAGAAAAATTGATATCCATAGGTTATCATGATGCTAAGAAAAATACCATAATCTTGAAGCTAAATGGTCACCCCTCAGCACATTTTTAGCTAGAGATATCTTCATAATCTAGGACATATCCTCAAACAATGATGAAGTAACTGTGCCCAAATGCAAAATAGTAAAGATCACAAGCCTACAGTGCCAGTAGTCGACATGTTGAAGGAGAAAATGTACCAGATACTCATATTCATCTCACTGAGCACCAACCTCAAGTGAATCCATTTAAGGCTCATCAAAGCAACACCCCTATGGAAGACCAGCCAAATCATGAAAACTGAACATTTGAGAAGGAGTGCAAACTTTTACCTTTGGTTTCTATAGTTTAGGATAACTTTATAACTCTCGTACTTTTATTGCTAAACATGTTCGAACATCCAATTGTTTGTGACATTAATGAAATCTTTTACGTTTAACCTTGCCTTGTTGATATCTAAATTTAGGATTCTACTTTAATTGCTAAGGTAATCGATTTAAACCTGAATAGAATATGAGAACGCATCTTAAAAACAAAAATATAAACCAAGAATTTGACAAGGTAAGAAAGATATGTGTTGATCAAATTTGATCCTTAGGCTTTTTATTGTTTCCAATGTAGGCTGCCCAAAACCTTGTCTATGCAACGAATAAGCACTACAAAGCAAAAATGGAAAATAAACGCCTAACCTTACTAGCAACTGAGCATGGAACAAATTGTCCAAATCGGCAAAACATTAATAGCTCTGAAGGAGACTCATCATCGAGCACTCATTCTTATGAAAAAGAATTAGTTCGAGAAAAATGAAGCCATCCAAAAATTCAAGAACTTGGGAGTCTGAGAAAGCTGCCTCTCTCCCACTCAGTCTCTGAACATCTTTTTTTCTCCTTGGAGATGACATATCTATCAGAGCTCTAATCTGGTATGAATTTGCTTTTGTTCCTCTTTAAGTAAAAAGTGTCCGAAGAATTTCTTAGCCGAGACTCCAAAAGTAGACTTCGTGGGGTTGAGTCTAATCCAATACTTCTCTAAAATGTCAAAGGTTTGTCTCAGATGGTTGATTGGTCTTTAGTTTTCAAAGATTTTACAACATATCATCTATAAAGTCCTCAATTGTCTTCCCTATCTGTTCATCAAACATTTGAGTTACAAGCTGTTGATAGGTGGCTCATGCATTTTTAAGAACAAGACTTTATAACAATAGATGCCTCTAACATATAGGATGTTTACTCTAGATCGTCTAGATGAAAAAAAATCTGATTATATCTCGAGAAATCATCTAAGAAACTCATCATTTCATGTCTTGGCGTGGCATTCACCAATCTGTCAATCATAGGAAGGGGAAAACTTTCTTCGTACATGCTTTGTTCAAATTGGTAAAGTCGATGCATACTCTATTCTTACCATTCTTCTTTTCACCACCATTATGTTAGATAACTAGTTTAAATAATGTACTTACCTGATTATATTGTTTGCCTCTAAACAATCTACCTCTTCTTTGTGATCTAGTGATCCATTTTTTATTGAGTTTCTATTTCTTACCTCAGTTTCTTGCAATCCTCGGTCAAGTGACCATAATCATAATGAAAATAATAGAACTTTGAATTATCTTTTTTTCCTTGGATTCGATACCATATTCCCTTGCTATTTGATGAAACTCTTCTGTTTCATGTGTTTGGCCTAATGATTGCGCGAAATAATTAGGGTATAATGTTTGAAAAGGTTGAACATTTTCTTGGGCACAGTATGCACTTTGGGAGTGTACTACCTACTTGGTTGTATGAACCTCTTTGGTTCAAACCTAACGCTTTGATAACCTCAAGGATCGAGTATCTCAACTGCTGAAATATCCTTTCGTATATCTCTAGATCTCTCCCTCATGCATTTTTGCAGTCTTCCTTATTGAAATAAACATATTTGCTTATTGCAATGCGCCAATCATAGTGGACAGCATCTCTATAGTCAGAGAGTCAGACAGCGGGTGGTTTTGGACTAAACCTTTCCTGAAAGCCTTGACTACAACCGATTCGTTTCAGTTATTCACTTTGATATTCTCTTTGCTAAACCTCTGAGTCTAGGACTTCAATGTCTTAGACATGTTCTGTACAATAGAGAACAAGTGGTTGGCTTCCTTATTTAAGTTCATACTGGTCGCGAATTGCATTTGAAAAATCCTAGATAATTCCTTAAAATAATCTATAGGCTCTTGTTTCAATCCATAGAACCATGAAATTTCGGTACCTTTGAGACTAGTGGTGAACATCTTACAAATCACAACTTCTCTATTTTCTTTTTGTTTTCCAAGTGGAAGCATGACGTTATGATAATGCAAGATATGCTCCCTCAGATATAAAGCTTCATTAAACGGTTCAAGGTCAGGAGTGACGAAACAAAAAAGGAGATTTGTCTCATAAATTCATATTGTGAATGGAGTCTCAACCATAGGTGAGGCCTTTTCATAATTAGATGCCGATACTTCTCATTACTTTTTCATTTCTCTCTGGACCAATTCTTCAGATCCTCGTTTGCTTGGTCCAACCTATCTCTCGGAACTACATTCCAAACCTACAAAGATGCTTCATGCTCTTGATGTTTCATTTCGACTTCGCTGGTACCAAGCTCTAACGAAGACTCCCCCTACATGCATATTACTACGATTAGGGTTCTGAATTGGTTTGGACTTCATCTGTCTTTGCTGACTCTGGGCCCGATTCCCTTGAAAATTGAATGCACTAGTGCCTCTGCAACTGATTTGCTAGTACTCCTGGGCATCTAATTTGGAGGACTTGCCTAGATATGCTGGATGATGTTTTGGTTGAATTGATCGGACTGTTCCTGAAGAGCAACAATAGAGTCCATCTTTTGTTGCATATCCGTCATGGCCGTTTGTAGAGCCACAATCCGATCTTTTTGTGCGTGGTCATCGCCTGAATGTTTCATAGGATTGAATATGTCATTATGGTGAATAACTTACCGCTATAGTTAAATATAATCAAGGTTTTTGGTTCTTTCTGTGGTATAGTCACTATATAAGACCGACCCTTATTTGGCTCGCCAAATTGTAGAAGTACATTTTTGCACTGCCATTGACCGTCGTGTAACCTTTAAGAGAAAGAAGACGTGAAGGCCTTAGGGCATTGGTGTGGTGGAAACTAAATACTTTCCAATAGTAAGCCAGACAAAGGTCCATGAATTCTAAAGAGAAATAGGGTTATCTTGAGAATAATGAGTGCCAGATGTGTAACTTTTTTTTTTTTTTGAAGTGATGTATTAATAGAGATCTCTATAAATATTTAGTGATATTTTTCTCTATATATAAGTAAATATTTATTTATTTATCGATTGTTTTCACTCCTATCAAGTAAGTTATTATTAACTTATAATGTTCATTTGTATGCATATTTTTTGTGTATTTAAAAACATATGGATGATATTGTTTATATTTGTATTTCATTAAATATATATAGATTCCATTTGCTGTTTTCTTATTGCTATTTGAAACATTCTAGCAGTTGAAGTTTGCAAGGTATTATTTTAAACTCTTTCTTTTAATTTTATTTTTGTTATGTATGTACATTACAATTATGTTATATTTGTTTTTGATGTTATTTTTATTGTGTTTATGTGTTTAGTTTTAAGTTTAAAAGTTTATAAATATTTCATTTAGGATTTCTTAATTGTATTAGCGATATTTTCTCTATATGTAAATAAATAAATAATTATTTATCTATTTTTTGCAATACGATAAAGTAAGTACTATCAATTGCGAAAGAGAAGTGACCAAAGAAAAAAACTGCAAAAGATATAGTAAGTAGGATGGTTGAAAAAACCAAATTAATATATATATATATATATTATGGTTCAATATGGCATTGCCTCAGTCACAGTCAAATTTAATTTAATTAACTGTATAAAAAAATTTATATATATTTTTTGTCATTTTACTAAATCTAAAATGCATGGTAGTTCTTCCTATAACATAAGTCCATTACCTTACGTCGCAATAATATGTTTGGTTTGGTTAAAAGTTTTTAGATAAGGTTGTCTAGTAACAAATGATTATTTATTATGTTTTTGATTTATGTGTTAGTTTATAATATTATATTGGATATTTTACACATGGACTTCCTGAGATTTGTGTTAATTACAATCTGGCTTTTGAGTTTTATAATAATCACAAATACTTCCTCATAATTTGTCTGTTAAATCATGTTTTCTCTTCTACATGGCACTTCAAATGACAAAATTGCCTTTCAACATCTTTTAAACAATATTTTTCTTTCCTTATTTATTTCTCTCTCTTCCCCTTTCACTTTCCTTCTCTCTTTCTCTCTCTCTATCCCACATGGTGTCTACGTTCTTCCCAAACTTTGTGAAGATAACGTTAGGGATGACAGAAACATGAAGAGCAGAGACCAAATCAAGCTTTATAACAACATCAACTGCAAAACACTGATTGATATGGCAATAATAGTTAGATTTATGATCAACATACAAAATGAAAATATAATAGAAGATGTTTAAGTGAACATATATATATTGAAAGATGTAAAATGGTTTTGCTTACTCTTGGTGAAGATACATGGTTCATATGATCTGCATAGCCTTCTACAATTGTTCTCAAATTCTTTCATTGGATTTGGAAGTTTTCTTCAACACATATATCCATAAGAAAATTCTAATGTACTCCTTAGGCCAAGAGAAAATCACCAAAATCGCTTCAACATATTATCGACAACTATCCAAAATAGTATACCATGTGCATGTTAAAATTTAATAGACATATAGACATAAATGCAAACAGATTAATTAATCATCTCATTTAGATCTTATATTATTTAGTATCATGTATCAATATACCGTTCACCATAGTCTGATTGGAAGTTCCTGCCATTGATTCTCAATTATTATAGAACCTACAAAACAATAAACGGGTTATAGAGACTATTATGAAACCAACCCTCTCAACATACATATATTTATAACTCATACAAAATAATAATGTATTTAAAAATAGAGATGAGTGCAAATCCTGTTAGGATTCTACTAAAAAAGAGATATCATGTTCCTTTGGTCTAATAGGCCCACCAAAGAATAAAGAGATAGTGATTTTAATGGCCTCATTACTATAAATTAAACAGCATGTCCAATCCCATTATTGGAAACATTGAAACCCAGTAAGTGAGTCCACATAATTATTCTAACATTTTCCACTTAGGTGGCATAATCATCAACTGCTTACCAATACTCACTTACCTCAGAATCTCACACTTAAAATGATCATTTTAGTTATACATATAGCATACTGACAGGGTACAACAATACACGTAACCTAGATTCCAAAGATTCAGTAGTAGTAAATCTAAAACAATAACCATCATCATTTCAATCATACATATATTGTACCAACATGACACAATAAAATACACAGTCTAGGTGCCAGAGATTTACAATAGCACTAGTGGATCAAACAAACACAATTATAAAGATCAAACATATCAAATAGTTCCATTTCAAGGAGCCAACTTGTAATATGTATGCACATATTCATATATAAGAATGATTCACTTCCATGAATCTATTGCTCAACAAGACAATCTTATATAATGAACAACATGTTCAATGGTGCAAATTACAATACTCCCACTAACCTAGTGCAGTCTTAACTGCCCAATAGCCCCATCTAGGACACATGCTTCTCAACGATGCCTCCAGGACATCTATTGGTTAGTGAATCTGCCAACATGTTATAAATACGCATTGTATACAATAAATATGAGCCTTTTTACCACTTTCTCCTTCACTGTAAATATAATTTTACATTGATGTATTCGGCCCTAGATGTACTCTTAATAATATTGGAGAAAGTTACTGACGGAATTGTATAATACATCTTTATATGCTTCACAATAGAGTCAACAAATACTAGAGCATACAGAAAATTCCACAATCAAACCATTTTGCCTCAAAACACGCAACATGTACTCTGCCTCTATAACTATGGACTCTACAACAATCTACTTGGAAACTTTCCAAAACATAGCTCCTCATGCCATGATACAAACATACCTAGTAGTTGAACTCATATCATCCGTGCAGCCATTATAATCATCATCACAATAGCCAACCACATCGAGTGAGTTGGTGTGCCAATTTGTCAACATATAATTCTTTAAACCATGAAGATATCTTTCTTGATTGCTTGCTAACCCAAAGACCAATGATTACTCATATATTTACCAAGCACACCCACAACATAAGAAATATCGAATTGTGTGTAAATTTGAGTACAATAGACTTATAGTAACAACATAAGCAATATATGAGACCATTTTCATTTAACATATTCTCACTTTCATCCTTAGGAAACTAATACCTATGAAGTTTGTCACTTTTCACCATTGAAGCCTTTACTAGAAGAATAATTGTACGCATTGAACCTTTCAAAATACTGCTAATATTGGTTCTTTGAGACACTATTAGCCATATCTTGAAGAATTATCTTCTCCAAAACACAAAAAGGCCTGTCCATATCAAAATATTGGTTAAACAACAATCTGTGTGTTTCCATCAAAAGGCCAAAATTATTAGACATAAATAGTATGTTGCCAAACACATTGAATTATAAACATAAAATTGCTCCCATTGATTCCTGTCAGAATTATTGGATGCAACTAGTATGTCATCACATATAAACCATAAATATGAGGTTGCTCTCACTGACCCTCTATAATATTCTCCAATAAACAATTACAGTAACATCATCAAACATGAGATATACCACTACCTTTTAGATTGTTCAGTCCATAAATTTACTTATAGAGCATACAAATCAAACATTCATTCACTACCTTTGGAAAACCAACTTGTTGGACCATAAAAAAAAAGTCCTTACACAAACATTCAATTAGTAAGCCAATACTGATATCCATTTGATGCAACTCCTCCTCCTGGCTAAACTTTTAGCCACAAGTTTAGTCTCATGCCTTTTCACTTAACCATTGGAAATATGTTTAGCCTGAAAGATCCATATTCAACTAACAAGTTTGCATTATTGTGACAATTTAACCACATTCAAAACCACATTATGAAGCATAAATGTCACATTATCAATCATCACATCTAACTCAGAGTTAGATTGCAAAATACTTATTACTTCCCAATCGTTGTTGAATCCAATTCATCACTTCAATCATCACTTCAATACTTATTACTTTTGCAAAACCATATATTCATTATATATAACATGTTTGTGAACCCTCTATGACCTTCTTAAAAGCACATCCTGACCAATTACATATTGGTGGATTCACAACCTTCATTGATGGGTTCATCTTCATTGAACGAACATACTTCCATTTCTAAGCTCAATCTTAGTCATTGACCAACATCAGTCCCAACATCATCTTACTGATGAATTAGTACAAGTGTGATAAACATCCTTCTTATTTATAACTTTATTTTTTTATACTGAGCATTAAATAGACAATCGTCTTTGTAATGACCCGTAGTTTTGCCACATTGCATTGTTTCTGAAATTTGAACCAAATTGACCAAAGGTAGGCTCTATGTTGACTTTTCACACGGGTGAATTCAGTTAGGATTTTTTCTGGTATATATAATAGGCCATCAATACGAGTTCTTAAACTTGTGGCATGTTCATATCAGAGTTGTAATTTTTATGTTATAGGAAATTTACATAGCCTTTTTAATTCTGGATCAATCAGAATTTGAAACTAGCATACGAACATATCAGACTTTAATTTTTAGGTATTTTATTACATGAAATTATATTATTTTACACATGTGTGATTTTAAAGAATTTTTTTCACATAAAATGCTGTAATTTTATGAGTGTTAGAGCTCAAAGAAAGATAAAATTCATTTGGGCAAGAGAAAGAACAGTTGGCACATGCTTGTGGCTATAAATAAAGCATAATGCAGGTAAAAAAATGTATCCTTATCTTTAGAAAAACCCTAGCTATACATTTCTTCTCCTCCACATATGAGTTTCTCACTCTTCCACTAAGTTATCTTTGACCAGCCATAACTCCCAGATCTTGTCGAGTTAGAGCGCGAGTTTGTTACCATTGGAAAACCAAGCTTTGCATTCAATCATGTCATCAAAAAGCCACCAGAGGCCACCCAAAACTTGCTATAAAGTTCTCATAAAACCATTGCGAGCAGCCACCACCTCCACAAGCTCCAACATGAGTCATGAACTTTGAGGCCTTAACACCACGACTAGAGACCTCCACCCATCAAACCCTGAACACGACCAACCATCGAAGCTGCCACACATATGGCCACCTTAGATTGCAAACCACCATATTTTCAGCGGGCTTCCAGTGAATTTTCGTTGTGATTGAACCTTCCCACTAGCACCTTCAAACCTTGGACAAGCAATTGGTTGTGACCATTGGTTGTGATTTGCTCGTTTTGCATTAGTTTTGAACTCCACCTTTCCAAGAGAGCTTGCCAATGTCGATCTACCTCACAAATGACAAGTGGGTTCTCACAAGTGGTCCCAATGTATTCCTTGAGTACTAGGCAAAGCTACGATACCTACAATTTGGATCAATTTGACCAGATTCGAAAACATCCAATTTTGGTCATGAACTCTGATATTCCATTAGCAATTCCAGTCACCGACAGTGAAGAAACCAAATTAAAGGTAATTTTTTGCTTCTCTTGTCTTCAATTTTACTTTTGTGTATAAATTGTAGCCTGTGGACTTGCAACAAAAAAAACCTAAATTTAACCGGAGATTGAATTTACGGATCAAAATTGGATTGTCTTGAAGTAAAAGTGAAAGTTCAATTAAGCTTTTAGTGGTCACAACAATGTAACCCAATACTTAATTTCTATTAATTTAAGAGAAATAAAAAATCTTCAATTTTGGGTAATTGATTTTTAATTAGAGTTATTAGAGACTTGAGAGACTCGCCTGGGTCTTAGTGTAATTTTTGGTAATTAAGAGAACACTTGGTGAATTGTTTTAGATGTTCATGAATAGTTGACAGCTGGTTTGGAGATCTAGCAGAGCGCGTATATGATATTTGAGTAATTTTTTTTTCGAAATGTTTGGGAATAATTAAATTAATAGTTTGCTGGGTTTAATTTTGATTCAATTTGATTTGGTTTTCCTGCATTTACTTTATGCTCTTTAAATATATATATATATATATAAATATATGCTTGGATTTAAATTAATGTGATATTTAATTTATGCCCAGTGTTTATGTTATTTAAAAAGAATTTTGTATTTATTTAGAATAAATATGAAATTGGTGATTTTAGAGATTTACTTAGAACTTATTGATAATTGTGGCATATTTATAATTAGTGATAATGTTAGAAAAATATGTAAATACTAAAAGTATTTGAAAACTTTGAGAAGATATGATTTTAAATGGTTTTGGAATCGTTTGGAAATTGTGATGTTTTGGAGTTGAGTTTTGAGTGGAATAAATGAAGAGGTAATTAAGGATATACCACACAGTACTGATGATATATATATATATACACATTGGATTATGAGATTACGTGAGTTATATATGTATTTTGCCATCCTCTACTCGATTGGCTAGCAATAAGAGATGCTGAGTTTCTTACCTCAACGCTTCCGTGACACTTGAGGCGTCGAGCATAATATTCACTCTTCCTTTGCTTTGTGATGCCATTAGGACTTTGAGGGTCATTTGACACATCGGTATATAGTGTGGCACACATATATTATCACGATGATGTTGATATGATGGTACATGTTAGAGATAATACTTTAGCAAGATAATATTATATTATGTGTAAATATCGGATAGCTTTATGATAAGCTTTAGAGTTAGAGTTTGGTTAGTCTTCTAGTCTTTTACTTGTAAAGAACTCATGGATGTATGTGTATATATTTCACATAGCAATTGTTATTACAACTAAGCTTTTACTGATAATTACCTCTGTGTTTATTTCTCCTTTATGGTATTAGAGCCTACCAATTAAAATCAAACAATCATGTCAATTGTGCATGCTGCAAAAATCACGACTATTCCTAGCCTTGATCAAATATGTTTGCCCAACTATACCTTCCCTTTTAAACTAGACAACATCAATTACATGATCTGGAAATCACAGATCCTCCCTGCCATAATTGGTGGAAATCTAGAAGATTTTGTTACTGGCAACATTGTTGAACCACCAAAACTCATTCCTCAGACGTCAACTTCAAATGCAGAGACTGTTACAATGATTTCAAATCCAAATTATGCACTTTGGAGGCGCATTGATCAAGCCTTGATGGGTTGGATTTGGTCTTCTATCACACCGGAACTGTTAACTCAAGTCACCAATAATCATACATCTGCTCAACTGTGGTCATCAATGGCTAAGCTTTTTGGATCTCAATCTCGGGCAAAAATATGCAATTTCGCGTCCAGCTTCAATCAGTCAGAAAATAAGCTCTATCAATCAGTGCCAACTATGCAAAGATAAAAGAAATAGTTGATAACATGGCCATGGCCGGTTCTATTGTCTCTAATGATGATTTTCTCATGTATTTATTGCAGGGTATACCACTGGAATATGATCTAGTCCTTGCTTTTCTAAATTCCACACCAAAATCTATGGATATTGAAGATGTTTTGGCACTACTTCTCAATCAAGAGATGCAACTTCAAGCAGCAAATGTGGAGATCTCACCCGCTGCTCACATGGCATCCAATAATAGTAATTCAACAGAGAGATACAAGAAGATGGAACCAAATAAATATGAGAATAGGGAGGAGACTAGTACTGGCTGGCGTGGAAGAAATAATGGCTGGCGTGGAAGAGGTCGTGGATCATCACGACTGTTTTGTCAAATTTGTTTCAGACCTGGACACACTGCTGACCGATGCTATCAAAGGTTTGATAGAGAATTCAAACCAAATCAACACACCAACAATACCAACAGTTCTGCCTTCTATACTTCTCCAAATGTTGTAGCCAATCCAGAGTGGCTGCTAGATAGTGGAGCAACCAATCACATCACCACTGATCAAGGTAATATTCAGAATCAATCAGAGTATAATGGCAGTGACAGACTTTTTGTGCGTAATGGACAAGGACTACTCATTGCCAACACAGGTTCTTCCACACTCAAAACCTCTTCTGGAAATTTATTTATGAAAAATATATTGCATCTGCCTTCAATTAAAAAGAACCTTCTCAGTATTGCTAGAATTACTTCAGATAACAACACTATTGTTGAATTTGACTCTTGCATTGTGTATGTGAAGGAAAAAACTACGAAGAGACTATTACTAAGAGGCATACTTAGTAATGGGATGTATTGGGTTCGCCTGCCAACTCCCAATAGTGCTTCAACACCTATAGAATTTTTAAATTTCAGTCTTTTCATTTTGCTGCTTCTATGAATAAATTGTGGCATTATTGTCTTGGTCACCCTTCCTTTGATATAATGCAAACTATTGCCAGTCAATGTAATAAAGTCACTATCTCTAAATATAGTGGCCAGTTTTGTTCCTCTTGTCAATTAGGAAAAGTTCATCGATTATTTGCTCCACCTTCTGCTAATAAAAGTCTTGCACCTTTAGATATAATTTTTTCAGATGTATGGGGACCAGCACCAGTCTTATCAAATGATGGATATCGTTACTATGTTTTGTTTATTAATAATTTTTCTCATTTTTCATCGGTGTATCCAATGAAATTAAAATCAGAAGTTCATCAAATTTTTCAAAAATTTAAACTACTTGTTGAAAATCTTTTTGCTACAAAAGTCAAAGTTTTTCAATCTGATTGGGGAGGAGAATTTAGACCACTACAAAAGTTTTTTGACACACATGGTATTATTTTCAACACCCTTGCCCACACATTCACAATCAAAATGGTAGAGTTGAACAGAAGCATCGTCATATTATTGAAACAACACTGTCTCTCCTATCTCAAAGTAAATTACCATTATATTTTTGGTGGGATGCCTGCACCACTACCACTTATTTGATTAACTGGCTTCCCACAAAGGTTTTATATTTTCAATCACCATATCAAAAACTTTTTAAAACCAGTTTTGATTTCCAATTTCTCAAATGTTTTGGTTGTGAGTGCTACCCTTTTCTTCGCCCATATCGCACAAATAAATTCTCTTATCATTTTGAAAAGTGTATTTTTGTTGGTTATAGTGCTCAACATAAAGGGTACAAATGTTTAAGCATCACCACAGGAAAAATTTATATAACACCGAGTGTGGTTTTTAATGAACTTTCCTATCCTTCTCTTGATTCGTCTACTGTTTCCCATACATATGAGAATCTTAATTCTAAGATGCCAAAAATGAGTTCCTTGCTTCGACAGGTTCCCACAAAACACTTCACTCCACTGGTACATTCTGCTCAGCCGCTACTGAGTATGCCCTGTGATAATAGATCTTCAGGTATGTCCTTTTCATCTCATTCTAGTAGTCACATTCAATATAATGTTGCAGACAATTCTACTTCCAGCTTGCAATCCTTGTCCCCTACACCAAGCTCACCCATGCCCTTTCTTCCCCTCCCTCACCCGATTCCTCAGCTTTACCATCTACTTCCTCCCCGGCTAATGCCTTTAGTTTACCGCTCATTGACAAAACCACACCTGGACTTCAGTTAATTATTGATCTTCCTATTCGTGAAAACAAATCAACTCATCCTATGATTACCCGATCCAAGCAAGGAACCTTCCAAAAGAAACTATTTTTGTGTGCTAATACCAAACCTGACTCCAGTGAACCTCTTACAACTGTTGATGCTTTGCAAAATCCTTTGTGGCACACGGCAAGGGCTGAAGAATTTCAAGCCTTTCAAAAAAATAAGACTTGGACTTTTGTTCCTCCTAAACCTACCATGAATATTGTTGGTAACAAATGGGTGTTTCAGATCAAATGAAATAATGATGGATCTATTCAGCGATACAAAGCACGTTTAGTTGAGAAAGGTTTTCAGCAGAGCCTAGGTATTGATTTCTATGAAACCTTTAGTCCAATAATTAAACCTTCCACTGTTCTTATTGTTTTATCACTTGTTGTGACTAAAGGTTGGTCAATTCGACAAATGGAGATTAACAATGCCTTTTTCAATGGCATTTTGAAAGAGGATATTTATATGCAGCAACCTGAGGGTTTTATTGATACCACTCATCCTGCTTATGTTTGTAAGTTGCATAAGTCTCTATATGGTCTCAAGCAGGCTCTTCGGGTTTGGTATGATAGTCTTTTCCGTGCTCTACTTATTTGGGGTTTTAAGCGTTCTCTCATGGACACCTTTCTATTTATTTATCGCTCTCATGATGCTATATTATGGATTTTAGTTTATGTTGATGATATTATAGTTACTGGCAACAATTCAACTCTTATTCAATTGTTTACAAAGAAGCTTCACTCTCACTTTTCATTAAAGGATCTTGGCCCTCTATCCTACTTTTTGGGTATTAAGGCCGTCAGAGACTCCACTGGTCTGTATTTGTCCCAATCCCGATATATTAATGATCTACTACAGAAAACTGGCTTGGCTAACTCCAAATCAACACCAGCATCGACCAGCACTAATACTCAACTTGGTCTCACTATTAGCGTGCCATTTAAAGATATCAAATTATATTGTAGCACAATTGGGGCACTTCAGTATCTAACTCTGACACGTCCTGAGATATCCTTTATTGTCAACAAACTCAGTCAATTTTTGCATCAGCCAACTGATATTCATTGGATGTCATGCAAACGGGTTCTTCGTTACTTGCATGGTACACGACATCTTGGCATTCATTTTCGACCTTCCTCTTTTCATCAACTATTTGGCTATACTGATGCTGACTGGTCTTCTAGTATTGATGATCGTTGGTTGACGGGGAGATACTGTGTCTATCTGGGTGAGAACCTAATATCCTGGTCATCAAGAAAACAACAGGTTATTGCTCTTTCCAGTACTGAATCCGAATACCGAGCTTTAGTAAATGGTGCTGCTGAAATTGCTTGGATTCAGTCATTATTGCAAGAGTTACAACTAAATTCAGATCAAGCTCATGTTTTGTGGTGTGATAATATGGGAGCAGGGTCTTTAGCTTCTAATCCAGTATTTCATGCTCAAACCAAGCACATAGAGATTGATGTTCATTTTGTTCGTGATCAAGTAATTCAGAACAAGCTAGGAGTTCGATATGTTCCGGGTTCAAATCAAATTGCTGATATTCTTACCAAAGTATTACCGACTTCAAGATTTTTATTCTTACGGTCCAAGCTAAATCTTTGAACTTCCCCATTTAGCTTGAGGGGGGATGTTAGAGATAATACTTTAGCAAGATAATATTATATTATGTGTATATATCAGATAGCTTTATGATAAGCTTTAGAGTTAGAGTTTGGTTAGTCTTCTAGTCTTCTACTTGTAAGGAACTCATAGATGTATGTGTATATATTTCACATAGCAATTATTAATACAACTAAGCTTTTACCGATAATTACCTCTGTGTTTATTTCTCCTTTAGTACATGAGTATGATGATGATGATAATGATGATGGTGTGGTGATGATGTTCATGTTGATGATGATGGTGTGGTGACATTGATGTTGATGATGGCGATGTTGTGATAATGATTTCATGGTTTTTATGTGATTTTACGTGGATGGAGATGAGGATGATGACTTAAAATTTAAAAGTACTTTCGCTGAAATTAAGTTATCAAATTAATTTTAAATTTACCTATTATGAAATTTATGTGACTAAAGTATTTTGGAATAATACTTGGGATTTGTGAAATATTTTGCAAAATAGGAAACTTTTTGAAAGAGTGATGTAAGATTTTATGTGTAAATAATTTTATATAATAGATATCTATTTTTGTAGTTAGCTAGGGGTACTCAATGAGATTATCATTTATTTGTTCTTTTAATTTTGTTTCTTTAGGTCCTAGCTGAGTTTGAGATGTCTACCTGTTGGCATCGAGATCTATCATTTCCCACACTGGCTGCTTTGCTCTTTATATATTTATCTCATTGTATTTTTGTAAACTTATTTTCATTTTAGATAGTACTTTTGTCTTTTGTTTTAGAACACCTTTACTCTAGAAGGTTCTTATGTATGACCCAAACTTATTTATTTAAGTTTTTACACTATGATTGTATTATATTATTACAATATCATGTATGTTTAAATTGATTTTTGCCTTCGTTATATACACCCTTTTTTCGAGGATAGTTTTACAGGTTGATCTAACATGAGTTCGGTGGAATCATCCCAAGGCAGGGCCTTTTAGAGGAATCCTGAAGGGATTCTTAGGCTGGGCCCTATCAGTCGTAGTCATTATAATGCAATGAAGAAAATAATTTTGTTGAAATTGGTCAAGATATTAGAGGTGAATCCCTATGCAGCTCTTTTTTTTTTAAGCTTGAGAAATATAGAGAACTTAGAAAATGTTTCTATTCATTTAAAGTTAGATACATGTCTAGATTAGAGAGTTAAGTTGGTGCTAGATTGGTTGAAGGTATGGGAAATGAATAATAGATGTCATGAAATCATTGTATATAATTATTCTAGATATAGTCATAGTGTTGAATACTATTTTGGCTGTTATGATGCTTTGCAATATCCCTTGATGTTTGCTTTTGGAGACACTGTCATTAAGGGATACAAAAAGTAAATAAGCATAAAAACAATCATATTGCAGAGAACAATTATTGATTGATCCTAGAAAAATGGCTTCCATTGCATAAATGCTTGATAAAGAAACTAAAAGTCAGCAATTGTTTTATTGAAATTGTTAACATATTTAATATTGATGGTGAATTTCTGTTTTTGAGTGATTTGTGTTTATTTGTTGTTGTTGTTGTTGTTGTTTTTTTTTTTTTTTTTTTTTTTTTTTTTTTTTTTTTTTTTTTTTTTTTTTTTTTTTTTTTTTTTGTCTTTTAGCCATGCAAAGGGGAAAAAAGAGGGATATGATTTTGAACCGTGAATGTTACTACTATAAAATTGGTCATCTTTTGCAGTTTTATGTGCTATATATGTATGTTAAATTAGAAACTTCAAGGCTTGATTATTTTCTTAGTAAGCAATTTGAAATACGAACAAAATTATATGAAGGAACAAAATATTGATTCAATGAAATTAGTACAACTATATGGAAAACCATACATTATCTGACGATGATCCAAATTGGATTGAAATAAAGCAAGAATTAACTAAAAATGAAAAGGTACATAATAGACCCGATTTAGTATCATCTTTTTTTTTTTTATAGCTACATGAAAAGCATTGAAACATGAACATTTTAAAAAGGAAGTTTTTGGTCTAGTTGCTGCATTTGTCTGTGTCATTATATTTCAAAAAGGAAGTTTGCCGCATGCGCACATATTGATCATTTTAAAATCAAATAGAAAATTGGTTTCTCTAGATGTTTTGACAAAATTGTTTGTGTTGAAATACTAGACAAAAATGAAAATCCACATTTATATGCCGTAGTGACAGAACATTTGATGCATGGACCATGTTGTAGTTTGACTCCTAAAATTGTATGAATGAAAAAAGATGGCAATTGCAAAAACAAGTATCCTAAGGCATTTGTATTGAATACTATTACAAGAAAAAAATCATATCCAATATATAAAAGATGAAATGATGGTGCTACTATTGTAGTCAAGAATTGTACAATGGATAATTGATGGGTCGTTCATGATAATCCATATTTGTTTGCGAAGTTTGATTTTCATTTGAATATTGAAATACGTTCTACAATTAAAGAAATTAAATATCTTTATAAATATTTTTACAAAAGACATGATGTAATTGCAATGAATATTAGTTCAATAAATGATGTTGATGAATAAAGAATTTTGAATGTACTAGATGGATATCACCACTTGAAACAATGTGGAGGATTTATAATTTTTGTTTGAGTGAAATGTACCAACATGTTATAATTTTACAAATGCATCTAAAGAATAAACAAAATATATTCTTTAAAGATAGTGATAACTTTCAATATATACTCAACAATGATTATTTTAGTATAACAATGCTCACAAATTTTTTGCAATGAATATGGTGAGTCAAAAGAGTAAACAGTTGTTGTGCATAGAATTTCCATCATATTATGTTTATTATATACAATCTAACAGATGGAATGAGCATAAGCATTGTGTTGTTGTTGGTAATGAAAAGACATATTATATAAAACTATTTTAGTAGCTGATCAATCTAAGGGTTTGATTGTACGTGCTACAAAATCTTTAGGAGTTGATGTTTCTATTTTATTCGGTGGTAGAATAGCTCCTTCTAAATTTAAGATTCCACTTATTTAGAAGATAACAGTATATGTAATATTAGTAAACAATCAATATTAACTCAACTTTTAAGAGATACAAGATTAATAATTTGGGATGAAGAGCCTATGGTCTAACAATATACTTATGCAAAAATAAAATTATGATCGAATAAAATACTTATAGTTAAACAAGTGCATTAGCATATAACAATATATTATTAATTTTTTTCTTTAACTAATACAAAACGAAAAGCTAAAAATAAATAAAAAAGAAGAAAATATCCACAAATATTTTCTATTGTAGTTGAGCTCTATGATTTTTAAGTTCATAAAAATCATTTATCATTGCATCCATACTAATTGCATCAGAAATTTCTTTCTCAATGTATACAGAACCAAAGAATATGCTAGTCTTGAGTTATGAAAGCCATGAAAGTGGAGAAGTAGGTGTGAGAGAGTGAGAGAGAGAGAAGAAATTTAGCTATGCTTCTTTTTGCAGTAACGTACACCATTTACTAGTCACTAAGAGATGTAGCTATAGCTATGGAAATGTATACCATAGTACGAAGATCTAAACGTATGCAGTTTCAGGGTACATGGTCAATGACTGCCATCAACTATTGTCTAGCGAGGGCAAGGATTTTACAACTAGGGTACAACCACAACAAGCATGTAAATCGAAGGTCAAGGCTCTCAGATTAGGCACTCCAAGAGGTGGTTTTGTAAATATAGTGCATTAGCCTACTTCTTCAAGTAGAGGCAGTGGCCAGAGAAGATGGCCTATTGGCAGAGGTAGGGTATTTTCCATAACTCGGCATGATGTGACGAATACACCAGATGTGGCGATATGTAGTTTATCTATGTTTGGTAGTGATGCTCGTATACTTATTTATCTGGGGGCTACCTATTATTTTGTTTCTCGTGAGTTTGTTATAAGAGTCGGGATGATAAAAATTTCTTTAGCATGTCGATTAGAGTTTTCCACATCCTTAGGTGAATCATTTTCGCTAAATGAAATGCTCAAGGACAATCTTTTTTGTATAGAGGATCAAGTGGTGGAAACAAATTTAATCCTTATAGACTTACATGGAATAGATGTGACTTTTAGTATGGATTGGCTTACCTCGAATTATGCCTCAGTGGACTGTTTCCACAAGGAAGTCATCTTCAGATGACCAGTTTTACTAGTGGTGATATATTATGGACAACATCATACACTTCCATCAGGTTTGACTTATGCCATTATTGCTGGCAAATTACTTCGTGAAGGTTGTATGAGGTACTTGGCACATGTAATTTATACCCGAGTAAGTGAGCTGAGGCTAGAAGATGTACTAGTGGTAAAGGATTTTTTGGATGTTTTCCCTGATGAGTTACTAGGTTTTAATCAATTACAATAGTTGGGTGACAAGGAGTTCATCTGACCCAGTGTTTCACCTTGGGAAAAACTAGTTCCATTTGTTAAGAAGAAGAAAGATACCTTAAGGTTGTGCATAGACTATCGATAGGTAAAAGGTGATTGTCAAGAATAAGTATCTTTTATCTAGTATAGATGAACTTCTTGATCAGAAGGTGCTAAAGTGTTCAAGATAGATTGGAGCTTAGGGTACCTTCAGTTAGGAATTAGAGGGTCATACATTCCTCAAACTGCAGTTTAGACTCGTTTTGGGAATTATGAATTTTTAGTGATGTCCTTTGAACTCACTAACGCACCTGAAATCTTTGTAGACTAAACAAACTAAGTCTTCTGTCCATTTCTCGATAGGTTGGTTTTTTAATATTGATGACATTTTGGTGTACTTAAGGAGCGAGGCAGAGGCGATGGTTAGAGTTGCTCAAAGACTATGACTGCACATTGAATATCACCTTGGTAATTTGAATGTGGTAGCCAATGTCCTAAGTTGGAAGGCTAAAGGTTTTTTGGCTTATGTATAGACAATATAACATCTTCTAATGGCGAAACTAAGAAAGTTAGGAGTTGAATTGAGTGTACTCCCTTCGTGACCATATTCGAGAAGCTCAGTTTAGGGACCTTCAATAGAAAAAGATTCAAAAAGAATTTGATCAAAGATTAAGAATATATTTCTTGGTCAGAGGTGATGGAGCGTAAGTTTTGGGACGAGGTTTTGTGTTCCTAATCAAGGTGAACTTAAAATGAAAATTTTGAAAAAGGATCTCAGTAGTACTGAGATGTATCAAACTTTAAAGGAATTTTATCAGTGAACTGGAATGAAATTAAAATTTTTGGAATATGTATCTAAGTATTTAATTTGTCAACAAAAAGAGGTAAAGAGACAAACATTTTTTGGACTATAACAACTTTTATATTTTCGTTAAAGGAAACGAGAACAAATAAGTATGGACTTTGTATATACGCATCTTCACACATTGAGTGAGTATGATGAGATTTGGGTGATTGTAGATCGTCTTGCTAAGTTCTCACATTTCTTACCCATTTGTGAGACATATTCTTATCAAAATTTAGCAAAGATCTTTGCGGTTCATATAGTAAGTTTGCATGGAGTGACAATGTCCATCGTATATGATGTTCACATCAAGATTCTAGAAATAATTTCAAAGTGCTTTAGGGACTAAGATGAGGTTCAATGCTACTTTTCATCCCCAAAATGATGGACAATTTGAAAGAACAATCCAAACATTGGGAGATAAGTTGAAGTCTTGTGTATTGCAATTCAGAAAATTGGGATAATCACTTTCCCTTGGCATAATTCACCTACAACAATAATTACAAGTTGGGCATTGTAATGTCGCCATTCAAAGCATTATATGGGAAGCAATACAGAACTCCTTTGTGTTGGGATGAGGTAGGTGACAGGAAACTGATAGGTCCTGAATTTGTACACATGACCTTGGATAAAAACTAAGTCATAGACAGATTGCATAAAAGCTATGTAGATGTGCCAAGGAAAGATCTCGAGTTTGAAGTCAGTGATGTGTATTTTTGAAACTATCTCCATGAAAATGAGTGATATATTTTGAAAAAAAAAGGAAGTTAAGCCCACGATATATTGGGCTATATGAAATAGTTAAAAGAGTTGGTGAAGTGGCCTACAAACTTTCTTTACCAATGGAGTTGTCATAGATGCATGATGTGTTTCATATCTCTATGATTTGTAAATTTTTATATGATCCAACACATATGCTAAAGGTATCATAAATTGAAATAGATGAGAACCTAGCATATTAAGAACAACCAAAGGAAATTTTGGAGAAGTAAGAGGTGCTACGTATTAAAACCATTACGATGGTAAAAGTACTTTGGGAGAATCATCAAGAGAAGCAACTTGGGATTTAGATGAAAAAATTCATATTAAGCATTTTCACCTCTTTCTAAAATAAGGTACGAATTTTGAGGATGAAATTTCTTTTAAAGAGGGTAGGTTGTAATAACCCAACCTAAGTGACGTTTGAACTTTTTCCAATTTTGACCAAGATTGACTAGATTTGGGTCCATAATTCAATTTTTTTTTTGTGGTTCAAATTTTATTTTGACCTGATACCATTTCGAAAAGCTTGTCACTACGAGTTCGTAGACTGGTGACATGCCTGATTCTGAATTTTAGCTAGGGAGTTACAGCCAAAAGAAACCCTAAGGTATTTTAGTCTTTAATATTATAAAATTCACAGTTTAATAAAGACCCAAAATGCCTTTAATTTTAACCCCACCAGTTTCTCTCTCTCTTTCTCCCTCTTCCCATCACTATGCACACCACGCCTCCATTCTGGAATTGATGAGTTTCTAGTAACAGGTGCCAGCTCACCACACTTAAATGTTAGCACATTGTTCCCTCTATTTACCAATGTCGAGAGCTTCCCGCAAAGCCTTTTGAATTGCCGGGAATATAAAAAGAAACGATTAGAGCTATTTACCTTCGATCGCCGATTTCTAAAGAGATTTAGCCATGGGAGTCGACTTCTTTCGTTTATTTTGGAACCTCTAAGTTTGAATATGGCCTCCCTATTTCAAGATTAGTCACCCTTTGGGAGATGTGTGGTAAGCAAGTTGGCCACAAACTTTAAGCCAATTTTCTAGCTAAACTTACCGATTATTGGTCGAGGCGCTCGAGAAGAGTCAAGTAAAGACCATGTAGTTGAGCAGTAGTAGGCGGCTATAAATTTTTGAGTGGATTACTATTTAAATTATTTTTGGAAATTTCTGATATAAATTCTTTATTTTGGAATTATTTACTTATATAACTACTGTTTGTTTGATCATGTCGTACATAATTCTAGCTATGTAAATATATATTTATGAGATTGTAATTGTGGATATATGAACTGTAGTATACAAAAAATGTTGTGACTTGGACATTGGAGTTGTTGATGTTGGAAGACTTTGAGTGATGATGGTTTGAATGTGGGAGATGGTGACTGAGTTGAAATGCCTAGTATAATTTATATTGATATAGAATATTTTTTCCTAGTTCCGCCACGACGCCGTAGATGAAGGGTTGTGATGATGGATAACCCCTATCCCATTACCGTCATGATGCCTTGAGATGAATGGTTGTGATGATGGTTACCTTTTCTTTCTTTTCTATATTGTTATGATTATAAACATTACTAAGGTAACATATTGAGAGGTACGCAGTGTCTCACTATTGTGGATGTTGATTACATGGGTTAATTTATGTATTATGAGTTTTGTGCATATTAAATAATGTATTGTTAATTTCTTGAATGTAATATATATTTATTACGATTTGATACCAAGAATGCTATTCGTTAAAAAGTAAACAAATAAAAAAAATAGAGAACACACAATTTTTACGAGTGTTTGGCAAATGCCTACGTCCTCGGCTCCAATGAGGAGCAGTTTCTATAATATTGATATGTGTAAGAGATTGCAAACCTAAAACCATATGTCTAACTCTCTCTACAACACATGGAAGAAATTATAGAGCTTTTCTCTGTGAGTCACATAGAAATCCTAACCTTAACACACACAGAGAACCTAGAAGAAAAAGAGATTTATGGCTCAGACTCACAAAGATACAAGAGATGGCTAAACCTAAAGAATATGACAAATATATACGAAATACCACAAGCCACGCAAAAGTCACACAGAGCACCGCATAAGCATCAACACAACAATGGATTTGGGCTTGCAAAAACAAGTCAGAAGACCAACACAATACCAAAATAGACAATATAAAATATAATACAAAGTTTGTGAATTAAATAATATATATAAACATATATATAAATTATTTATTGCTACTATAAGCTACTCGTTGAGACCTTGTCTCATGTTTTAGTGTTTTAAATTTGCTCCCCTAGCTACTGGCTGTAGTACGAACAATCTTCTACCATGCATCACCTCCTAGCAACGCTCTCTTTCCAAATTTAGTGTAATAGTTAACTTTCCAATGTCTCAACTTGTATTCCCTCTATTGTATCGTTGTAGAATCATTCTAAATTAACCTTAGAATTATACTCTGATATCATGTTTGGGTTAGGGGTGGGCAATAACCGACCGGACCAAATCGGTCTGGTTATTTATTTTTTGCCAGTTTTATCTTGTTTTTAGTTTTAAAAAACTGACAGACCAGGTTTGGTGGCCAGTTCAAAAGAAATTTTTCATCGAACTGGACTGACCTACCGAATATCACCATTTTTTTCCAAAATTACCCTCAATTTAATTTTGTTTTTCAAAATTACCCTAACTTAATATCTTCAAAACCCTAACTCTCATTTTTTTCTTGCGGCAGCCACCATTTGCTTTTCCCTTTCCCTTTCCCTCTCATTCTCTCTGTGAATCTCATCTTCTCGGCAACCACCCTCTTCCTTTCCCTCTCTCTTTGATGCCTTTCTCTTTCTCTCTCCGATGCCACCGTATAAATCTGTTCAAGATTTGGTCACTGTGTAAATCTTAGACATGGGATCGAGAAGTGGTCGTGGCTCACTGGCTATCAAGGCTTGGTCAACGAGATTTTTTTTAACTTGCTGTTTTCTGTTTTTGTGGTTAAGGCTATATATTTGTGATTTTTATTGTAAGTTCTTGTTGATTTACTAGTTGATTTTTGTTATTTAGTTATTTTTTTTTGTCTCATTTCATTCTGAGATCCAATCGAAGGATGAAACTGAAGTCGATCGACCATTAGGGGTGCGGTTTTGCATAGGTTTTGTCAGATGCTCGGTCGTTTTGGTTGACCATTTTTTCAAAACCGAAGTTCTCAGTTCAACATAAAACTGGCAAAAACCGACTGAGCCCACCCCTAGTTTGGGTAATTGAATTTGTAATTAGTATGTGTGGGTTGAGATCCTTACTTTATGGTTATCATTATTGTATTTGCTGCTGTTGTGGAGTATTTTAGTATGTTTTCTTGCAGGGTGAAATTTTTGGGTAAATCTATTTTTAGGATAGGTTTTGCCGAATTTTTTTAGAATATCCAATGAAGCTTTTTTGAGGTAGGGTCAATCAAAGAGACTTTAAGGGATTTTGAGGTGGGTATTGGTGAATTGTCCAATTTTATTATTGAGAAATATTAGATTGTGTTTTGCTATAACAGTTAATAAAAGCTCAAGGACAAACACTAGATTATGCCGGATTTTATTTATGAGAACCTATTTTTTCGCATGGATAGTTATATGTGGTTTTACCTAAAGCAAAAATAGGTGGTTATGTGAAAATTTTGAATTTTGAAACTTTAGTTAACAATAGACATTGCAGAAAAAAAATATTGCGTTTCATGAATTATTATTTGTAATTAATTGTAAAGAGCAGTCAAATATTTAATTTTGTGTATTATGAAGTTTGATGGATTCCATTCTTGATTGATTCATGTAATATTAATATTTATATAAAAACTTTTTCTGATGTCATATATATTTCTTTATTGTGCTTTCAGATTGACTAACAATTGTTTTATATATTTAATTTGTGTTTTTGCAAAATAAAATGGTTTGTGAAAAAACCAAAACCTATATAGGTGTTCAATAAAGAGATTAAATTGAAGGTAAGAAATTTAATTCCTTTGATTTATTTTGTTTAGATGTATATACTAAAATTAAAACTTAGAAATCAAAGAACAAATCTTTTGTTATTACAAATATATTTGTTTGTTTTGTACAGGTTAAAGCCATAAGTTTAAATCTAAATTCAAAGTTCTACTTGAGATATAATAGTCCGTTTTAATTACTTACATTTTATTTTTATAGATTAACTTCCAAATGGGCTAATTATTATCATTTTAACTAAAGTATTGAAATTTATGCATAGATTTTATATTTTTACTTTTGAATGGATAACAAAATGTATTCTAACAAAAATAAGATGAAGCTTTGAAGGTTTGAAGTTGGCTATGTTTATGAAGAATAAATAGAGTACAAAGTTTGTAAATAACATTTTTTTTTGTTACCATATTTTACAAAATTTTGTTATTTTTTTTTTATTACAATATTGTAATTTATATTCAAATAAAAATTGTATCTTTGTTTGGGATGTTTTATTATGTTACAAGTTGAACACATTTATTGTAACATCCCGTTTCGAGAAAAATAATAAAATTTTCAAGTTTGACCAGTTTGACTTTTAGTGGGCTCGGAGTTGACTTTTTGTGTGGTTATATTTTAGCTTTCACTTTGGTACCGTTGCGTAGAGCTAGTCGATACGAGTTCGTAGACTAGTAGTACGCTTGATTCGGAGTTAAGACCAGGAAGTTATGGTCATTTTAGTGTGAAGGGCAATTTGGTAGTTTGGCAAAAATTGATATTTAAGTGTGAGAAAAGACCAAAATGCCCCTGTCTTCATCCTTAAATTTTTTGGCCAAGGTCTGGAATTTTCCAGCCCATACCCGAGACTTTCCCCACCTTCACCGCGTCACTTTCGCACGCCGGTAGCCGCCACACCGTGGCCGGACTTGGCCGACCACCACTCGGAAATCGAAGCCAGCAACCTCCTCTTCCTTTCCCCACCGGTGGTTCGCCATGAAACCACCTGGATCGCCGGAAATCGCAACAAAACCGAGAGCTCGTGAACAGTTTGAACAGTCGCGACACCACCTTTGGCCGGCCATATCTCATTGTTCCGGTGGAGTTAAGGAGAGTTCTTGGTACCGTTGGAAAGCTGGTGCGACGATCTACTTTTTGGTACCAAGTTTGATGCCGGAAACCGCTGGAAAACCGCCGCAAAGTCTCGGAAAAACCACCCCGAGGCAGTCACCTTTCCGGCTAGATCTGCTCCTATCTCCGGCGAGTGGCACAACACAGCCACCACCATCGGACTCAGAACACGCCGGCGACCAGATCTGCACTTTCCCGAGCTCCGACGACCACCACACTCGCCCCACGAGCCCCACGCCCCGCCGTGACCGAGCCTCACGCGCCGGCGCCGTTTTGCTCCACCGCCGGCGAGTGGTTGCTCACCTTCCGTCCCACCGCGTTCCTAGGGTCGTGGGCAAGCTTGCCGTACCTTCGATTGATCTAATTTTGGTCGGATTCGAAAACGCCCAATCCCAGCCGAGGTGCGATCTTCCGGGATCGATTCCGATCAATTGCTACAACGAATCTTGAAATTGAAGGTAGTTTCTCGTTCCTTGCATCTTCAATTTCGTTTCGGTATAAAGTTTGTTGAAATCGGACTTGAAACGGAAAAATCCATTGAATTTAGGGATTTTTGCCGATTAAGGGCATTTTTGTAATTTTCGAAAATATTGGGATATTTTCGTAATTACTGAAAATGTTGGGCAATCTTAGTATTTAGTGTTTTAATCTTGTATTTGGAGGCTTAGAGGATTCTACGAGCCTTTGGTTAATTTTTTGGTTTTTTTTTAAAAAGTTATTTTCGGTAAATTCTTTTAGGTGCTCGTACGCGATCGAGGGCTGGACCGGAGATCCAGCAGGAGCACGCTTCAGACCTGTGAGTGCATTTATTTTCTAAATCATTTGGGAATATATGCTATATTCGATTTCATTTATATTAATTTGTTTTGATTAAATTTTCTTGTGCATTTAAATTAAGATTATTAAATATGTTTTATGATGATTTAAATATTTGCATGAGTTGATTTTATGATTTGATAGATTTCATATTTATTGGAATATTTATGAAATTTGTGTTTTAATTGGTTGTTTAGCGAATTTGAAATGTTTTGGAGATTTTACGATATTGTGGAAATTTGGTGATTTTAAAGAAAAATTGTGACTTTGTGAAATTTAAGAAAATTTTGGGGCAAATTTTTAATATTCGATATAATTGTTGCTTTTCATAAATTCTGTTAAATAGAAGATTTTGGAAAATTGTTTAAAATTAAAAGGATTTGCAAAATGGTTTTAAAAATAAAGGATTTGAAAAATTGATGATATCATGGATGATTTTATAAATGATTTTGAGGAGTACCACACTGTATCGAGATGTACCGAGTTATATGAGTTCTATGCGCGCTAGTACTATTATTATTATTATTATTATATATGCCATCCTCTGCTGCGGACACGTGTCGAGAGAGAGATGATGAGGATCCTGCCATGACGGATTTGGGACGCCGATTCGTTGTGATGACTGAGCCCCCCTCCCCCGCCTGTGACGCCGTCAGGACGCTGAGGGTCACACGGCACGATATATGCTGTGGTACCGGTTGGTTTTATGATGGTTCTGATTCATTGCGGATTTTATACCGGATTTGGTTTTATATTGATTGCTGATTTATACTGGTTGGGTTTTATAATTGTTGCTTGCTGAGTTTATACCGATTTGGTTTTATATTGGTTGGTTTCTGATTTTACATTGATGGTTTGATTTTATGGATTGTGGCCTATGGCCTTTGGTTTCAGATTTTGACCCATTTGCTTGATCGTTTATGAAATTGTGTTTGACCATCAATTAATTATTATGGATTTCATTTACGTTTTTTTTTTGTGTTTGGTACGTGATTTCGATAATTGTTTTAAATTACGTTTTCGCCCCTAAACCGTTTTTATTGATTTAATGATTTGGTGTAAACCGAGGGTTATGTGAAATGATTTTCAAAACGGGGAACCTTTCAACTGAGTGACGTGAGATTTGAGTGTAAAGGTTTTAACGGTTGAAATTGTATTTTGTAGTTATCTAGGAGCACTCACGGAGATATTTATATCTCACGTTTTGTTATTTTTACTTCGTTCCCTAGGTCCTAGTTGCAGGTTCCCGTGGACTACCATCGGCATTTCACATCGGCATCGCATCTGTTTATTACTTCTTCTTATGTATTAGACTCTGATCTTATTCTGTTCATGTTGGATTTGTATTATTTATATTTTTGTCTATCACTCTTAGTGGCTCTGTCATTTCCACCTACTTCATATATTGTTTCTTAATTATTCAGCATGACTCGTTGATTTATTGTGGTGCTTATTTTATCTACTTTCATTCATATCTTATTTACTATTCGTCCCATTATTGTTTATTTGTTTATTTGATTATTACCCCCTTTCGGAGGAGGATTCTGTCGGTTGCCCCGAGGGGTTATGGTGGAATCTTCCTCAGGCGGGGCCTCTCCAGGAAATCCGGAGGAATTTCCGGGGCGGGTCCTGTCATTTATTGTTTATGGTAGATCTTTCTATTTGTAAATAACTTAAAAAAAAGTTTATAAACATATAAATTTAATTATTTTGCTTTTAAAAAAAATAATCCAATTGAATGCCTTATTTTAATCAAATCAGCGTCTCACACTAGTGTGTGTATATATATATATATATAACTGTTATTAGTTGCCATTTTTCAATGTTTACTTTATCTATTTTTTTTTTAAAATTAGATAAAAACTATTTCATAATTACCAATAATAATGATGAATGACAATGTTTAATGAATAAGTATGATTTATTTTACACTTTTTTATAATTTAATTGGTCTTCTCCAAAGGTGTAAATGAGCTCTGCCGAATATTAGAATTTTTAAACTCGGCTCAAGCTCATAAAATTTAGAAATACTTTGCTCAAGATTGACTTTGCTCATTCATAAAAAGTAGATTAGCTCATATAAGCTCATTTAAATACAAAAATCTAAAAATTTGAACATTTGATATTGTTTAATTTTTATTTTAATAGTAAATAACTAATAAATTTGATCTATTATACTAATTTTTAATGATAAAATTAAAAGTTTATGAAATTAAAAATGAAAAAGTATTGTTTATGTATTATAAGTATTTAATATGTGTAAATTGATAAAATAATTTTTTATATAAATAGTGAATTGTAGCTACTTGTGAGTTACTTATGAGCTTCATTTTTTTTTTTTTTTACTTAGGATTGGATTGCGAACTTCATCTATTGTTCAAGATTGGTTCATTTTAATAATGAATCAATCAGAAGTATTTAATTGATCCACATGATTACTTTTTTGCTTTTATAATTTGTTATATTTTTCCTAATTAGACCCAATTTGGTAACTTGTAAAGTTAGTGGGAATTGTAATTCCTAGGATATTGGAATGTGTGAGACTAGGGAGTAGATTCCCAATTTTAGAGAAAATAAGTGAAATTTTTTTGGTCTATATATGTCTCATTTGTGCGTGTCTTTCTTATATTTAATCTGTAACACAAAATTTCATACAATTACTTTCCAATCCAAAATTTCTATTGCTAAACAAACATTACAAAAGGAAATCTGATTCCCAAAGACACAATAACAAAATAGAAATGGCAGAAGAAATCCATCATTTTATGGGATTTTATGCGATGATTCAAGATCATCATACTATCCGTCGTTGTAAAAAAGCATATCCTAATGCGACAAACTTTCGCTATTGTTAAAAACATTTAATACGATGTGGCCACCCATAGTATTACATGGGCATGTGGTGTGGCAATGAACTTACATACGATGGGCTCCACATGATTCGTCGTAACAGGTGGCAATGTGGCATTAAGTTCCATGTGACATGGCAATACGATGGATTGGACTCGTCATTTTAAGATTAATACGATGGGCTTGACTCATTGTATAAAGTTCCTGGGACAGGCTTGACCCATTGTGTAAATTTGTATATTATGACAGGCTTGGCTTGTCAAATTACTTTGCTCATCCGCAATGAGCAAAGAAAAAAAGAAGAAAAAGTTGAAAGCCAACAAGTGTCTTATAGGATAAACAAGTTGTATAAACACTTATTTGTAACTCTGACCATTCTCCATCTTTACAATAAGAAGCACATGGAGTGAAGACAGGTTAAAGAACAAAACATACCAATTAATTAAAAAAATTAATTTATGAGCACTATTTACCAAAAATAATTTTTAATGTATATCATTTTGTGGTTAGGACATCCTGATGGAATTTCTATCAAAACTGCCAATAAAATTCTATTTTAATGTAAAAAATCTGAAAGTTGCCGTCACAAAAATAAATTGACTAATTAGTGAAAATCAACATTAGATTTGTCACCAAAATAGACTTTTAGTAACAGTCTTGATGGAAACTATGGTCAGAACATCTTGACCGTTTTATGGTCAAAACGTCAATTATTAACCATTGGATTACTTCAAAGGATAATATTTAAAGAAAACTTTGTGAATTATATGAGTTTTGTGAAGTACTAAAATTCTAGAAGGGCAAAGTGAACTTTGTATAGGCTTATTTAAACTCTAAATTTATCTTTAAATCTCAGTCATTGAAGCAATCAAAGGGTTGATAAGTTACAACATGACCATAACACTATCAGGATGTTTTGACCATAGAATATTCTTATATATTTAACTCAAAATATATGAAATTGAATTAGGAAAATGACAAGCTTCAACCAACAATCCATATTACAGAATTACCTTGTCACAGTAATCCTCAAAGCTAACAACATTATATCATTCATAATGATATCTTCCTCAAAAGCATGAGCAAGTGTTTGTTGCAAAGGTTTACAACTGAGATGATAGCCTAGAAGTAGAAAGCCGGCTCAACCTTCAATTTTGCATATCTGGGAGTTAAGGTTCGAGTTTAGATATGTGCTGCTATTGCATTGGATGGTCCCATGTGGCATGGTACAAGGCCTATGGACTTGATGTTTACGATATTACCAGGAATAATATTTTTATTCACAAAAAAAAGGAATTTGTTGCAAGGCCATTTTGATTTAAACTCTTGTAACTGGAAGCCCCCGTTCCACTACAAGAGTGAACGTGTCAAACTTGATGCACCTCATATGACCAACTAAGCATTATTCTACGTAACTTTGGTCATAAATCAGTAATTGCCCACAAATCATGTTTTCAATAATTCACAAGTTTACAAGAAAGTTCCAAATTGTTTGGTGCAATTAATATAAACCAACTACGCAACGGGCCTGAGAAATTAAAGAAAGAGCAAGTTTTTTTCACACCTAATAAATTTATAGCTTCATACATAAAGAAAAACTATGAAATAATACTTTTTCATTTTAGACCAAAACAAACTATAGCAAGCAAAGAAAGTTCTTATTGAATTTATTTTTATTAAATTTATTCTTAATCAATTAAAAGAGGACAAAAACCAATTGGTGAATCAAGGTAAAAATTTCTTAATGGACATATATATATATATATATCAGCAGAGGGAGAACATTGATAGAGAGCATTTTAGTTTATATAAAAAATTATTTTATCAATTTACACATATTAAATACTTATAATACATAAACAATACTTTTTCATTTTTAATTTCATAAACTTTTAATTTTAGCGAAATAGAGAGACAGGGAATGTTGGATTTTCTATGCTGACTGAATGTAATCAACCATATGGTATTGGGTTTTTGCTTTTGGTTTTGATAAACTTGAGGAAGAAGAAGATGAAAAAACTTGTACTCATAAAATCTCAGCACTTTTGATGTTAAAAATATTTAGTCTTTTTCATTACATATTTTGCCTCGTATACATAGAGAAGGGACAGTGGCATAGCTTTACAAGGAGGGTAAAGTAAATAAATTGAAAACTAGTGGATAATAATATGTATTTTTCTATGGACTTGTCTCAGAGATGAGTCTAAAAAAAAAACTGAATTGTGACAGAGCAAAATAATCACAGAAAGCCATTTCTGTGACGGAAATCATTACTGAAATGTTTCATGGACACAATTTTTGATTGTCACACCGCTAATGCTTTAGCCTTTCAGTGATGGGTTTTAGCATTACATATTTTGTTACTGCCACATAAATGTTACAATTGTTATGGTAATGTGACGTAAAGTCACCCATCATATAAATTACTTATTGTCACAGATATTTTGCAAAAATCGCAACTACATATTTGTGACTCATCTTTCCATCACAGTTAGATAACTACAACAGAGAAGTTTACATAACAAAATTGCAATTGTGGCAAATTTTATCTGTCACTGATATAAGCAGTGAAGCCATCATAATTCCTATTAGGTTTTTTTAGTAGGTGTTCCATATTCACTCAATCACATAACACACTAACAATAATATTAATTAATGTAATAGAAGGTTTCAAAAGTTAATAACTTCATTTACATAAAGTTTATATAAAAAATTTCATTGAAGCTCTAAACTAGAAAAGGATTCATTAAAATATTAACCATTATAATTGCATGTACCCCTAAAAGAAAAGCTGCCCTATTCAACATAACATGTTCAAACTACGCAAAACAAATTTCGACATAGGAGCATAAAAGTCCTCTACTACATATAAGTTGAAAAAGCCTCCAGTCCGTACCTATCAACTAATAACAAAAAACTATAAACAAAAAATCGGAAGCACTCTTTCATATAAAAACCCCATAGATTGGCTCCATTAACTTGCACCATTAAATCATGGACCGTGCTGTATTATAACGTTTTCAACATTTTCTAGCAACCATGGAAAATGTAGGTATAAATACTAACATATTATGTGTTAGAAGTATGTAAATTTGAATCACTACCTTCTTTATCATCTCTCCATTTATGCTAAAATGATGCATTAGAGCTTCTGGTCCCACTACCAATATCCATAACTAGAAATAGCAAACCATCAACCTTTCAATTAGTGTTCATAATAAAATAAAATAAAAAACTAATAAGTCATTACTAAACGTAACATACATACATTGTTAATACATGAACACTTACCAACCAACATTCACTTGCATCAAGACCAAATGTAGATAACATATAAGAATCCTTTTAAGCTTCATATAATTTGCTGGCTCAATTACTCTCTACTTGTAATTCCAAAAATAAAGGTTTAAAAACATAATGCGTATATAATTATAGAAAGAAAAAAAAAAATACAACAGAACACAATACTAGTTAAAAAATAAATGGCTTAGTCAGAAGACAATGTCTACTCCACACCCTTTCTGGATCACCACCATCCTTAAACATGTTATAAGATTCTCGTATAACAGGTTGTAGATCTCTTCCAACTTGAATTCATTTAGGTCATGGTAAGAAGAATTGGCTTGGTTGTTCCAATAAAACTTAATAAGCTAGAAAAAACATTCGATAATACCATCACAAGAAGTATAAGTTCTATTTAAACAACATATGTTATAATCCTTACTAATGATAATCCTTAATAACACTCATATCTGCAACACAATAAACAAAACAAAGATTACAAAAGCTTAAACATAATAAAAGAGTATATAACATACCATATGCCAAAATAAACTTCAAGATCAAGCTTTGAAAACATAACACATCAAGATTAGATAAGATTCAACCTCATATACAAAGTTCCAATTTATATTTTATTTCAGTGATTCGAGGTGTACATTTTTTGTTCACCTCTTGGCCTTATCTTGGTACCCATTTGTTCCTATTAGCTCCCTCTACTTCTTTCTAACTTTATTTACATAGGATTTGAAAAATTTATAAAGCTTCAAAACTAAATCAGATAGCAAGATAAAATAAACAGTCAAGAACTCTCCCACATCTACAAAAAACAAAAAAAAAAAAACAAAAACAAAATCCAAAAACAACAAAATGAAATTTAAGTTGCCAAGGTTCAAATAATCGAGAAAAATTACTCCATTTAATAGTCAACCCACGACAATCATAATACAAGACACTTGAAGCAACTTCCATACTTCCAAAAGAGAAAAGGCTTTTCATTCAAATAGTATTTAACAAGAAATAGAACAAATACATTCCTAAATAATTAGCAAACATCCTCTCTGACAGCCACATCACCTTCTGCAGTGGCTATAACTGAAAGCCCAAACTTTTCAAACCTCCAACAACCAAATTCTAGCTACCAAAACATAATTTTAACCAATTGAAACAAGAAATTATTCAATCTAGGCATCAAAACTCACAAATTCAGCTCCTCCCAAGAAGACTGAAACTCCTCTTTATAGGCAACTTTCTAAATTGTTCAAATCCTATGTAAATAAATTTAGGAGATAAAGGGAGATAATAGGAACAAATGGGTACCAAGATAAGGCTAAGAGGTGAACAAAAAATGTACTTTTTTGGTGAGGGCACTACAACAAAAGTTACTTTTTTACGACATTATTTTGCAAGCCATTAAAACGCTTTATAGCATACAATACATATGCTATATAAAGCCTTACCATAAAAAGTCATCATTTTTTACGGCATTCAATGTTTGCAGTAAAAACATTTAAAAAACGTCATTAATCTACTTATTATGGCATATATTTTCTTCTTTTAAATAAATATACTTTTACAACATACAATCCATGTCATAAAATTGAAAGTGAAATAAATAAATATCATTTATTATGACATATGTTTACATGTGGTAAATAAATAAACATTCAAGGCATATTTTGATTATAATAACCATAGTCTACTCAAAATATATAGTTTGTGCCAAAAACTAGTCCCAGCAATACTTATCTAACTTGCTTCATATTTCAAATATATATAATATCTATGCTTGAACTTTAGTGAAAGAATTGACAACCTGTAAAAAAAAGGAATAAATATAGTTTAAATTCCATGTATATGACCATCCATAATCTAGTGTGTCAACTTCTTAATCAATAAAAATAAAAATGAGAAATACCTTTAACTTGTCAACTTTGATATATTTGATTGGCCATGCAATTGATCACTTCAATAGGTCAAAAACTCATTTGTACGGCACCTACTATTGTATTCTTTGCCCAGTACCCGCCCCGGTTATATAATTATTTTTTATATATATTTTATTATATTTCAATATATATATATATATACTTTATATAAATTTATGTTTTATAAGTATCATAATTATATAATATGTTGGTGTTATTTATATATATATATTTGTAAATAATATATATTCATGTTAAAATATATATTTAAAAATTATTTTTTTATTTTTAATGGGTAAATGAGGAATCTCCGCCCTGCCATATTCCGATTCAAAATAAATGGAGAATAGGGCAATGATGGAGAGTAAAATTGACCCATATACAGTACTGTTTATTACATATCAATCATCACCATTGCAATTTTTGTAATAATCCCATTTGTATATATATATTTATCAATACACAATGAAACATTATCTATTTATTTATATATTATGAGATGGATCCGAGATTACTAATAAAATATACAATTATACCAATAATGTAAATTGATAACTAAGTTTTTTGTTTATCAAAAAAACTGATAACTAATTTTAGTCAAATATATAAAAAATATGACTTATCCTAATGGTCATCTATAGTCATTAAAAGTAAAAAAGCTCAGCTGGATGAAAACCAAATTAAGGATTTTATGGTAATTTAACACTCAATTTTAGTTGGAGAAAGTAGTTAGGCCATGACACGGAGAACGAGTCCCAGGGAACCTTTTAATAGGTGAAAAATCAACCAAGCTTTTCCTTTTATTCCCCCTCTTCACCTGCCTATTTTTATGCTTTGTCTTTCCATTCATTCTAAACCCTCTTTAACAAATCCAAAATCCAAAATCATCATCCTAAAACTCTCTTTCATATATATATATACAAACAGACGCACAAAATTGGTAACTTTAAAATATATATATATATATATATATGGAGGAAGAGAACCAAGCTAATGGACCTTATGAAGAAAGCCCTGAAAGTCCATGTTTAAAAAGTAACACAAATAATCACCACCACCACCACCACCATAGCAACAAAGAACAAGATAAGTTTCTTCCTATAGCCAATGTTGGTCGGATTATGAAGAAAGTGATTCCCGGGAATGGAAAAATCTCCAAGGACGCGAAGGAAACTGTTCAAGAATGTGTATCTGAGTTCATTAGCTTTGTTACGGGCGAAGCTTCTGATAAATGCCAAAGAGAAAAGAGGAAGACTATTAATGGTGACGATATCATATGGGCAATTACCACCTTAGGGTTTGAGGATTACGTAAGCCCTCTAAAGGTGTATCTTGACAAGTATAGAGAGATTGAAGGCGAGAAGGTTAATACTCCAAAGCAACTGCGAACGTCATCGTCGGCCGAGCAAAATCGGATGCATCGACAACAACATCAACAAGAACAAGAGAAAAATATAGGTTATAGTAATGTATATACTCCCACAAATCTTATGTCTCACACAGTACCTTTCATGATAGGAGATCCAACATTTTCTTTTCCTTTCTCTTCGAATTCCATTCGAAAACGGTTGCAACCACAAGATCAGACTGATTCAGTGGGGCATTGGTAAGAAAATTAATTAAATACCAAAGAGAAGGTTATTTTGCTTTTGTTTTATTTTATTTGTTTTGGATAGGGAACTCATACATATAAGATACTGTTATACTTAGTATTGTGTGATACATTTATATATACATTGTAATTTAATATATGTTAATATATAAACACTTATTTGGGTATTCAGCTCAAAATGTTTATCTTTTGTGTTAGTTTGGAATATTTATATGTTGGGAAATAATTATTGTATAGATAACGCATCGTGCAATTAGTCTACTACTTTTCCATACCATGCATGACTTTCTCAACTATGCATTTATGTTTGAGTATATATAAAGTCATCTTGTATCATCCACCTCATAATATTATATAGAGTTAATTTCACTTTGGTATCTCCATTTTTAAGATTTTGCGATTTAGACTCTCAACGTTAAAAAAGGTAGATTTTAAACTTCTGATTTTTTTTAATTTGTTGAAAATTGACCGAATCTCCAATTTGATAAATAGATGAATAACAGTTTCATCTACGTGGGCTTCAAGTTCACATATCTCTATCCAAATATGAAAAAAACCTCATCCATCAAGCCCGTCTACATGGACAGAACTTTTATCGGTCCATCCATTTGTCAAAATTAAGGATTAGTTCAATATGCAATAAATTAAATTTTGAGGATCTAAATCGTTACTTTTGAACGTTGAAGACCAAAATCATAAAATTATTAAAGTCGAAGATAACAAAGTGCAATTAATCCTATTATATAACAAATCTATAGGGCTAGCCAAATTAAATAAACCCAAGTAAATCAAATAGTAAATATTAGAGATTTAGTATGATATCATGATCTAATTAAATTTTTTAATAGACATTGAATTAGCCATGCTTTTTCAGTGAAAGAGATAAACAGTTATACAGGATCCAACATGTAATTTTACATAAGGCAAGTGTGATGTACACGTTAAACATAAAGAAGAAAATCTCTAAGTGGGAATATTTATATATATATGAGAATCCCCTTGATATGATGAATCAATAGAATATATCTTCTTGTTGTACATGTACTCTTTCTTTACAAGGATAACCATAATATTCAAATGATTTATTTTCTTTCTTATCTTTAATAGTTTCCTTAATATGCTTCTCAAGCTAGAAAGGTGAACATAGTGAAGTCCCAGCAAAATCCATAGTTATTGAAATTGTTGCAAGGCATGGACTTCGTAAATAGATTAGTAGGGTGACTTCTGAAGGAGATGTAACAAGTAACCAAGGAACCAAGTGCAACTTTTTCTCAGACAAAATGATAATTTATCTCTATGTACTTCAACGAGCATAAAAAATAGGATTAATTGTCATATATAATGCACAACCATTATGACGAAATAATTGACGAGGTGATTATAATACCAATGGCTCTAAGAAAATACTAGATCCATATTATTTCAACAGAGGCATAAGCCCTGGAGCAATATTATGCTTTAGTATTGGAGCTAGAGACCCTTGATCACCAAGAAGCACAATTCACACCAGGTAATTGGAAAAACCAAAGGTACTATATCTAGTAGTTGGACACCCAATCCAAGCAACATAAAAAAATAAAAAAATAAATAAACATACTAATTTGGAGAGCTACTAGCAAGAAATAAAAGTCCATAATCACGTGTGCTTTGAGATAACCTAACATTAGCTTAAAAGCACTAGATGAACCATTGTGGGGTTGTTGAAAAACTAGCATACTTGATAAACTGCATAGGTGATGTCAGGCCGAGTAAATTATGTGAGGAATTGAAGTGCCCCCACAAGACTACCATAGGCTTGAACATCAATGGTATTAGTATTAGTCACGGTGAACTGTTCCTTAAAAGATATAGAGTGGCGAGGGATAAGCAAGATCGCATGGTTTGGTTTAACAAGTTACTTAACATATTGTGATTGACTAAGAAATATGCCACCATTGAAGTATTTAATAGATATGCCAAGGAAGTAATTAAGGTTCCAAGATCTTTTAGAGCAAATTCATGACCAAGCATCTATGTCAAGGACATAATAAAATGATCAGCATAAATTCCTAGCAACAATTATGTCATTTTCATAGACTAAAACCAAAACTATGACAAAGTTGTGACAATAAATAAACAAAGATGCATAAACTTTACTATAGAGAAATACTACATGGAGAAGAAACTGAGAAAGTCTATCAAACCAGGCACGGATGCCTACTTAATGCCATATAATGATTTTTGAAGAAGATAAACATTCCAAGGATCAAGGAACTACGAATTAACAAAACCCAATGGTTGCTCCATATACACAACTTCTTTGAGTTACAATGAAAGAATGCATTCTTTACATCCAATTGTTTGAGAGTCTAATTATGAGAGATAACAAGAACAATGATGAGCCATTTAGTGGCTGGTTTGACAATGAGACTAAAGCTTTTGCTATGAAATCCATCAAATTCAACAAAATAACATAAACAAGAACACACACAATTTAACGATGTTCGGCAATATGCCTACGTCCTCGGGCTCCATTGAGAGCCTATGCTTAAAATTGTTAAAAGAAAGAAGTATTTACAATTTTCAAAAACCAAGAGAAAAACTCAAAAATTAGATTTTTCCAAATTGCATGATACAACCAATTTCTTATTCTCACAAAGTGAAATTCACTATCACTTTCTTGGGAAATAAACACGGACCAAAACAAGAAAGAATCAGACTCTCTCTTATTAAACTTTCTCACACTAAAACTCTGCAATACTCTAAGAATGCTTCATTGTATTTTTTTAAGAAGAAGAAAGAGATTTTACATAATTGTTGTAACCTTACTGAGGTGGATCAATCACAATCATTCTTGGCCGAGTTAGTTAGAAGAGCAAAATGGCATCGTCTCTTTTAAATTAAATTTGTTGATGAAAATGCCGTCATTAAACCAAAACTTAAATCTTATTTTATAAAAGGAAACAATGACGTAGCACTTCATTTCACCTCAGGCCAATACATTGTTGTGCAACTAAAGGTAATAATAAATAAAATCTAAAATGCTGTCATTTTGTTCTATCTATTTGAAAAATAATATAAGAAAATTGTTCCCTCCTTCTCCAGGAAATGTCAGTTCGATTTCAATATGTAAAGATCTTTGATGACGCTTGATGATTATTTCTCACATATCTTCACCTAATCTCTAAGCTTAAAACATAGCATAGACTCGCACCTTCTCAACAATCATACTCACCATTGAGAAATCAACGCACTCAAATTCTAAGCAGATTTTTGCAAATGTTAAACTTGCTTATAGATAGTGCTTTGATCCCAATTTCTAATGGATTTTACTTTGTGGGTTTTTTCTCCATTCTAAATACCTATTGAGCTACCGTATATCGGATGAAACAAAAATTAATCTGAATATGCTTGGACCTTTCATGGAAGACTTGATTTTTGTATAGGTGAATATCACTTTGGCTATATGTGAACAACACCGCATCTTGATCCAAATTTACTTAAGAAGCCTCTTTAACCAAACAACCTTTTTACCAGCCTCTGTAGCAGCTATGTATTATGCTTTTATGGTTGATAGGGCCACCATAGATTGAAGTTGTGACTTCCAGCTGATACAATTCCCGCAAATCAAAATCCAGATATCCATTATGTTCAATTCCTTTGAATTCCTTTATAAACCAATCCTTCATCCTTTGTAGAATTTAGGTACCTTCGAAGCCACTTCATGGATTCCCAATGAGGTGTGCTAGGATTTTCCATATACTTGCTTAGTGCACTAATGACGTAGGCTAAATCAGGCCATGTATAGATCATTGTGTATATATCTGACCCAACAACATTGAAATAGGGTACAATTATCATATCTTATTTTCCTTGATTTATGATGGGGCATTGATTAGTACTGGATAATTTAAAATGTCCTCCAAGATGTGTATAAGCCACTTTAGCATAGTCCTTTGAAAACCTTCATATGATCTCACTACTAGAAAAGTGATCAGTTGCTACAAGCGTTTTTTGTTGCAAATTCGCTTTTTCTGTAGTTGTTTCCTATTTAGCTACAAAATAAGTTCGTGGGTACGTCGTAGCAATTGGTGCATGATTAATTCTCTACAGCTACAGAATTTTTTGGACGCGTAGCTAATCATGAACAGTAAATAAACCATACTCAACCATGGTTAAGCCTTTTTTCGTAGCTAATGAGGAATTTTTCAGCTATAATGAATGTTTATAACTGTATTGCTTTAGCTACATGCAAAATTGTAGCTAAATATTTAATATTTCAGACTATATATATATNATATTTAATATTGCAGATTCTATATATATATTTTATAATACTAAACATAAATTTAAATATCCATTTTGTAAATCATTTACATATATATTAAAGTAACACTACAAGTTGTAAAAACAAATTAATTCTCATATTATTGCATTAATAGCTAAAATCAAATGTTTTACAATAGTAACATTGAAATTAGATATAAATTTTCTATACAAACAACTCTCAAATACATATTTTAAAATAATCTAAAACCTATAAATCAAGCTAAAATCTAATGCCTCGATTTTGCATGGATCTTCAATCTTGGTGACACCATCTGTACTAGAAAATCTGCAATATAAGAAACATAAAACCAAATACGAACACAACAAAAACTTTCTCATATTAGTAGATAGACAATTCATATTAGTAGATAGAAAACCCATGTAATTATATGGTACTAAAACCAAGAGCTAATATAAAATTCCCACAAGACGACTACTAAGTAACAAGAAGCACAGAAACTTCTACCCATTTTTAGTTGCTTACATGGCAAAGTTGCTCATCCTTTTGTGGTCGAAGTAATAGTCTATATCATTATACATACCTATTATGTTACTAACAGCATGTCAAGACACAAAATAGCAAAGAATTGATAAATTATATATGATGCATGCTAGTAAAACCTGCCAGCAACCCACAGATTTTTATAATTAGTTACCTTACACAAATATAGTGTCAAACCAACTTCAAATCTAGATAAGTTTTCCATTGGCCTGTGTGTAAAAAGATCTTTCTACACAAATATAGCAGTAATAAGTAAGCAAGCAAAGAGCATAATCTCAAAGGCACGAAAGGAGATTACTTTGTGTGCTTTTGCAAACTCTCAATGAACGGTGAACCAATTGTTAGATTTGAGACAAAGTGCCTATTAGGAAATGATAATGAACATGAGACCATCCATAATTCATAAATTTAAGAAGCAAGGACTAGATAATACAAAAGCATGACAGTGACAAAGCAAGCACAAATTCAATCTTTCATCAAAATTATTTGGCAACTTAATGGCCTTATCTTGAGCCACAGTGGCCTCTTAGGTTTATACAAGTTATATATTCATCTTCTAAATTGAAAAGTTTCTATTGAGTCCTTTATATATAAGTTACAAATTGTAATTACAAACTGAATTCAGAAAAGAAAAAAAAAAAAAAAAAAAAAAAAACAGAGAACCAAAAAATAAATTCAACAGATAAACATCAGTAAGAAGTTAACTTCTACAACTCCAAGTAGCCATGAGTATGCTATCAAATGTCACAAACTAATAATAATAGCACAAACTGTAATATAACTAAAGAATGTACTCCAAATGGAATTAAAGAATATAAAAGAGTGAAAAATATAAGGCATAGATAACCAAACCCGAATCCCAGCTAATGGAAAAAAGCCATAGAAAGTATTGCATGAGAAAAGCACCAAAACACATCCATATTGCCCATCAAACATGGCATATAATCAGTTGGTCTCAACCAAATTAAGACAGAAAAGTCTAAAAAATAAAAATAGAAACCTTAAGAAAAACTCAATCCATGTTTAACGAACTAATAGCAAAGAAAGCAAAAGGCCAAAGACGATATGTAATATATATAAAATATATAGGAAGAGTATTCACCTTCACTTGAATGTCATTTCCACCTGCCTTGAAATGTTATTTTATCTTCCACAAAATAAAAGCAGGGGTTTTAATTAAACTCTAAAATATGCCTATCACAAGAACCACTAGCAACAATTCAAACCTACACATACAAGGAATGATGCTAAAAAGAGACGACTACAATCACAAAAAAAATAAAAAAGATAGTTAAATGAGCAAGTAACAATAGCTAGAAGCTATCCCCTGTTTATAAGTTTCAGGGATAGCTAGAGCAAGTACAAACAGGAAACTAATAAATCAAATTTGCCCACTTTATGAGGGAACTATTTGTTCTTCATAGTTAAGCCTGATAATTTCCCACCTCTGTCCAGGAGCTTAATAACTGATCCCCATATCTTGTCTTATCCATGTGAAGAGAGACCAAAAGCTTAACGTATCAAGTCTTCTATATCTTAGTTGGCCGGAGGAGTCCCTGATCTTTTCAGGAGATCCTAACTAGAATTTTGGTATAATTGACCTCCCAACTTATTCTCATAAGAAGAAACTATATTATTTCATTCTGTGTTAAAACATAACTTTGAAATTCCACCACTAAGAATAGCATTTGAAGTTCCACCACTAATAATATCATTTATAAATAATAAAAACACTCTACAGCATAATCCTTAACTTACAAATTGCACAAGTCTGTTTCTCCCATTTTGAAAACTGAACAATAAAAAAAAAAAAAAAAAAAAAAAAAAAAAAAAAAAAAGCTAACTCCATGCATCTTCATCTCAGAGAAAACCAGATTGAGAGCTCTAACACCCCAAGCAAGTGACAATCAGATTCACTTGGAATGCAATTCACAATAAGATATACAAGGAAAAAATAATAAAGAAAATGATAAATTACTTTCAAATAAAAATGAGAGGAAAAATAAATGAAGAAACATACATATTAAATAAGAAACAAGAATACACACACACACAAAAAAAAAAAAAATGCTTTCACTCCAACCAGGCAAGAACGAATTAAAAACTAACTAAACAATTATGAGATTTCCCTAAAATATTAAAGAAGAAAAAAAAAAAAGAAGCCTCAGTTTGATCATTCAACAAACCCATGAATATGAACAGCAAAAATTAGCGAAAACCTAGCAAATAGGACTGCTGAATTGGAGTGCAATAGTATAGGAGTCGAAAACCGATGCTAGAAGGAGGAGAGTTGAGAGAGCTACTGAGAGCAGATCGGCTTATAATAAAAAAATTCACAGACCTAAGATTTATCTGGAAAAATTACACAAACCCAGAAGAAATTAAAAACTTTCATAAAATATTGAATAAAAGAGAAAGGCACCCAGCAATCCAAAACCCTAATGCAAGCCAAAATCTAAATTTGTTTTCCCGTAACAGAAAACCTAACCTACTCCTTACACCGTTCAAATGAGGAAGATTTGAGCAAAAAGGATTTCGGCGATCAAAGGAAAGTCAATCCATCAGTTTTTCTCTTCTTTTCCAGCCAAACTGGCGATATTATGGCCGGACTCTTATATGGGTAGTAGTGGTGGAGATGGATTTCTTATTTCGGGTAGTGGGTCAAATCACTGGCGCCTGAAGATAGTTGATTTCCGGCGAGATGTGGCTGCCTTTTCGACGGTGTAGACAGAGAGTTGTCACCGGTAGAAGATTTGGGGGGGAGGAGGGGTTTGTTCGGAATATCTCAATTCAATTAAATGAGATAAAAAAAAAAACCTATTTTTATGTCTTATTTACAAAATTGCCACCGGTCAATATTTCACCTTAAAACTATTTTGTAGCTGCTAACTATAGACTTTTACCACAAATTAGAAGCTAATTGTAACAATTAGAGATGAGTTTAGTTTTGTAGCAAATTTACTTTTTTAATTTAAAATTTGAACAATAAAAAGTAATAGAGCCTAAATTTCATCTACATTCAATATTTCTTTTTTGTAGCTGTTAATTGTGAGATTTTTCTAGGATATTATTAGTAACTAAGTTTTCATAATTAGGGACAAATTTGATTATTTGTAGCAAAATAAACATTTCAGTTAAAACAAGGGAAAAATTATGGTGCCAAAAATGTTTAGACAGTTTGCTACAAAAATTAGTTACAATGAAAGTTTAGCAGTTGATGACTATGAATTAGCTACAAGTTTTCAAAAATTAGCAATAAATTTTTGTATGTGACAAAAAATACCATTTAGCTACAAAGTAACATTTTTATAGCTAAAACTCATAGCAACTGATATTTCTTTTTGTAGTGACTTTTTTAAAAAAGCAATAACATATTAATCTCACAGAGATAATGAAAATAATGGGTTGGTATTTGTGGAAATAATTTCATAAATAGGGTTCTTCAAATCCTGTACAGCATGATTCAACTAGCTTAATTGTTCTCCATAAAATGTCATGCATCTTTCCATTCAACCAGAAATCAATAAACATCAAATTAGGAATTATCAAAAAATAAACATCAAATTAGGCTTGTCTATACATATCTCTTGCATGCATTATTGGCTCCTATGTGTTTGGATCGGATATCCTCTTTCTTCTACTTGTCCTTTGATTGGAGATAAATAATTAATTAGTTTATACAAATTACTAAACCCAAAATTGATTCCATATTCATTATAAGAAACATTATATATTGCTGAATAAAACTCTGATGCATAAAATTTACTAAATGTTATCGTTAAACGTATCTAATTTTTATACTTATATTGGCAGTATCAATTGAGAGTGGAGATGGCGTAACAAGATTTAGAAATCGTCTGCTAGCTGGGCCATGTAAGACTAAAGCAGATTGTAGGGCGAGATGCCTTAAATTATACAATACAAATCACGCAGCTTGTGTAAAAAAGCTGTGTTCTTGTTTACCAATCATATAAGATGGCTCGGCCTAGCCAATCGCCGAAAATTTACAGCTATATAAAACTATATAATAATTTTTTCTTTGTCACTGCATTGGAAATGAACAATTTTATATCTCTATTTAAATACTGATGTCTTATTTAAATATGACTTTAATTTGTAATATGTTAAATATTTTGAATTGACAATTGTTAATCATGTGGATTTTTTTTTTGAGATGTTTAATTTATCATTTGATTATGTATTAAATTAAGTAAAATATAAAACATACATGTCTAGACCTAGTAAACACAAATACAACACGACACGACACAAATATGATTCAACAATTAATCTTAATAGGATGAGTTCGGATGAAAAAAATTTGACACAAACACAATATAATACGTTGCTAGACCCATTTATATATATATATATCATTTTTCATGTGATACTATCAAAATTTAGTCTCACAAAGAGGATGAAAGCTGTAAAATATCAATGGAGTTACTAGTCTTTGATTAAAAAATATAATTAGATATTTTAAACAAAATAACTGTAATAATCAATATTGCTAATAATTTGATTAAAAAAAGAGTAAATTACAATGGAAGTATTTGAACTATATTGGATGTGACAATTAGGTAACTGAACTATTTTTTTGACTTTTTAATACATGAACTCGTTATAATGTGACACCGTTTATTCCTACGTTTTTTTTCTGTCTAAATTTATCCGTTATCATCACGTATGGCTCATTTGAGGCTCATTTTCAGAGGCAAAAGGTATGTCTTTTCAACCTCAAACTTCCTTGGCCTTTCACAGACACACCATTGTCCATCAAAACCCAAAGGCTAGATTTTCTTATTAATCCATATTAATATTGGTTGATCGTATTCGAATTAATTTGTAAAATAATCGTTTCAAAATTTTTTAACTCGTACAAAATTTGTTTAATAAACAATAACACAACATGATCAGTATAACCTATTTATTAAACATATTAATTTAGATTAACACAACTCATTTATCTTTGTCTAAGCCGAAATATATATAGATATACATATATATACATATATATGTTGCTAATACAGATATATATAATATAAACATAATATAATTACTCGGACCTAGCTAATTATGCAGGGGCAAGTTAACGATTTGTTTTAGTAATTTAACTTTGGTATTTTGAATTATCATAGGGGTTTCTAAAATTAAATTAAATGTTAGAACAACTAATTTATATCTGTATGTGACAATCCAACGGTCTCAAAGATCAAACTATTCATCCCCAAATCTTTATAATTTTATCTGAGTTGGACTATATATATATAAATATAGAGGAGTGCTATAAACCCCAACAGGTGGGGTTTATAACAGCCTTGACAAACAGACACTACAAGAAAAGTGATCAGTTGCTACAAGCTATTATTGTAGCAAATTCGCTGTTTTTGTAGCTGTTTCCTATTTAGCTACAAAATAATTTCGTAGGTCCGTCGTAGCAATTGGTGCGTGATTAATTCTCTACAGCTACATAATATTTTGGAATCGTAGCTAATCAAAAACAGTAAATAAACCATACTCAACCATGGTTAAGCCTTTTTTTTGTAGCTAATTGAGCAATTTTTCAACTACAAACATAATTATAACTGTATTGCTTTAGCTACATGCAAAATTGTAGTTAAATATTTAATATTTCAGACTATATATATATATTTTTTATAATACTAAATACCCATTTGTAAATCATTTATATATATATATATATTAAAGTAACACTACAAGATGTAAAAACAAATTAATTATTATATTATTGCATTAATATCTAAAATCAAATGTTTTACAATAGTAACATTGAAATTAGATATAAAATTTCTATACAAACAACTCTCATATATTAAAATAATCTAAAACCTATAAATCAAGCTAAAATCTAATGCCTCAATTTTGCATGCATCTTCAATCTTGGTGACACTTTCCATGCTAAACATATCTGCAATATGAGAAATACAAAACAAAAACCTTGTCATATTAGTAGATAGAGAATCCATATAATTGGCTAACGGGCGTGAAACTAAAAATTGATTTAATTTATAACGTGAGATGCACGTGAAGACTGAAGCTTCCAGGTTGAAATTTGTTGACCTCTTCAATTGAAATACGAGGCAGATTGTAATATGTAAACAAGCTTCACATTGCCCTTACATAGGGCAGTGTGGCTTCACGTAGGGCAGGAAGGTGTGAGGGTGGTGTGAATCCTGCCCAAAAACATACACACCGCCCTTAACTTATATACATTGTCTTTAGAGGGCTAATGATTTATGTCATTTTCAACGTTGGATATTTAATTTTTTTTATTATAATATCTTTTTTCGCTTTTTTTTAGTTTAATAAATTTGAAAGAACTAATATAACATACATATAAATTAATACACACTTTCACATTGTTCTAAACAAAAAATATGGAAATTACTTTGTTATACGTTGCGAATTACTTTGGGTTTGATTTTGTTAACCTTATATAAGAAAAATTGGAAGGAAATCAAGGGGAGATTGGAAAGAACAAGTGGGTTAATGCCAAATGAAAGAGAACGTGAGAGTTATTTGTGAAAAAAAAAATTAATAGAAGTGAGTATGCGTATTAAATTTAGAAAAAGGAAAAAATGATAAAATGAGTATGAAACTGATGAGTTGATGGATATGAATAACTAAATAAAAAATGAGACATGGATAGTTAATTTTGGTAGTGAAGTTAGCAATTATATATTTGGACTTCTGGCCCATCATGCAAGACCGCTAGTCGCAACAGAATGTAGGTCAAGACTCAAGATGCAGAGAGCAAAACAATATTAATGTTGCAGCTTGTATTTCGCGGGATCAAATAGTGTGTTTGTTTCCAATGAAAGTGAAATGGAAAGTTTAATTTATACGACTTCTTCTCCATCGGCTCACCAATGTGGAAAGGCTTGTATTGGATATAGTTCTTCATAATGAACTAGTTCTTGTTAAATCTCATAAAACTTGATGAACAATTGCCATACATGTGGTTCCAAGATAAAAATTAAAAAAATTAAAAAATGAAAAAATTAAAAAGTGGATATTAAATATTTAAAACGGTCTCATCAATTTTGTATTGGATATAGGCTCCAAAAGGGTCTATAACATAGCCTTTGGTAGAGGGTCTGCCACCACGTTGTACCATACATGTATACAATAAAATGAGATATTGTTAAAGAATTATTACAACATATAACATGATAGACTTATCAATAGAGTCAACAACTCCTAAATCACAAGAAAAGTTTCACAACCAAAACATATAATGAGTTGCCTTAAAACACGCCACATATTGTGCATTTTCTTTCTACGAAGTTGAAAGTGTTTGTGCAACTCTATTTCACAAAACAGATCCCACTGCAACATAATAAAATATTCCCATTAATAGACATTTAATATCCACACAGCCACCATAATTAGTATCATAACACCCCACTACATCAAAATAGTATTGCAACGATCACAAAAAAAAATATGGATGTCTCATAGTATATGCAACTGGGATTACTCAAGTATTTTCCAGAACATACCAATACATTGGTATAGGCTAAGAGTGGGAAATAACCAATCGGACCAGTTGCCTCTTCAGATCATCGCCACCTCACCCTTCAGACTTAATCCCAGCCACCCATTTTATTTTTTATTTTCCAAAAATACCCTAACTCTCAAAATTTCCAAAATTACCCTCACTCTCATCTTCGAGAAACCTCACTCTTTTCTCCCTCTCTCTCACGCCATGGCATTCAGACATTCACCATGGCCATAACCAAGACATCACCTCTCTTCCTCTCTCTTTGACACCACAGTTACTTGTTCACCAAGATCGAGACATTCTAGTTCTCATATCTGGTCTCATTTCCCTTTCTCCCTCTCTCTTTGTGATTTGTGGCTTTGTTAATTCTCTTAGTTCTCTAAATTTTTTTTTGGCTCTTTGGTATTTAGTTGGTTTTTTTTCTTTTTTATTGAATCTCAGCTGACTGATGAAAACTGATGCCAATCAACCATTATCCACATAGTTTTGCGCTGGTTATATAGGATGTTCTATTAGTTTTGGTTAGCCATTTTACCAAAATTGACGTTATCAATTCGGCAAAAAATCGGCCAGAAAACCAGCCGAAACCGACCGAGCCCACCCCTTGTATAGGAAACAAAACCAAGCCTTAATTTGATTCAATATCAACCTAATCACTATATTTAAACAAAGTTTATACAAGGCTAAACTAACAAGTTTCTGAAAACATTTTTTTTTATAAGATAAAAAAAAATGCCCCAATTGTAAAATCTCCATAAACAAAACATGATGCTTCAACATTTTGCATCACAACAAAAAGTTGAACCAAACACAAATCAAATCCATACAAAACAAAAAACGGTAAACATATGATATAAAAATTTAAACACGGGTTTACAACTGAAACTGAAAATTTATCCGAAATTAAACATACATACTTATTCCATTCAATTCTAAAATCAATCGAAACATAGTCCATGCATCAATTTTGTCTCAAAGAATTTATCAAGCATTGAAAATTGTTAAACAAAAAACAAAACCCACGAGAAAGCCAAAACGATTTTACAAGATTTCAAAAAATTAGGTTTCTCTATAAATACCAAAACGTGAGTATCCAGAACCAATAACATATAATGAACAATAATTCTTGCTTTGATATCAATTGTTAGCTTTAATACATACTGACATGCTAAAATGTAGAATTACAATTACTAAATAGTCTAGTACATATATCCCAAGATCTACGCATGTTCATAATCTGTATTTACCAATATATTAGTTACGGTTCTCACTTTCATATATTGATGATCATCTATATAAGTTTCTTCACTTACTTATAAAACAAAAGTTGTACCAAGAAACACAACAATCACCAACATTTTCTCCTTTTTCATGATAAAGCCCAGTCGTCAAGGATAAATAGTAAAACATATAATAACCCTAGCACCCACATCATACTGCTTTATATCCTCATCTCCACTTATAAATTTGAGATAAGTCAATTGGACTTCCCAAAAAATATTAGATCTTTCAGTCAAATGGGCCGACTAAAGTATCATGAAAACAATGTATTCAAAGTCTTTACTGCAAAAGTCAATAACTAACTAAGCCTCATTACTTATACAAAATAGCCCTTTTAATCTAACAATAAATATATAAAAAGTTTATTTACATAAAGCATGTACATGAAGTTAAAATGTTTAAGTTTTATAAATCTCTTCGTTTCTTGGTTTTTCAAAATACTGTATATTTTATATATATACAAAGTCCGGACTATATATAAATATAATATATATATATATATATAATATACAATAATTTGGATCCTGGCTAATTATGTGGGGACAAGTTAACGATTTTATATAATTATTAAACTAAATTTGATATTTTGAATTGTCGAAGGAATAATAATAAGTTAATATGTCTAAAATTAAAATAAATGTCACAGAAATTAATATAATATATATATAGATATAATATATACAATCATTTGGACCCTAGCTAATTATGTAGGGACAAGTTAACGATTTTTTTATTATTATTAAACTAACTTTGATATTTTGAATTGTCGAAGGAATATGTCTAAAATTAAAATGTTACAACAATTAATTTATAGATCGATGTTATAAATATGAGATGCATATACAAAAAAACATGTACAAGAGGTGAAAATGTTCAAGTGTTATAGATCGTTTTTGTTCTTCACTTTGATGATCTCTATCATCTTTGTTCTGTTTGGATATTCAGGTAATTAAATATAATTTGTTGAATTATTATTTTTATCAAAAGCTTAAGTTAGAGCTTTGGATCTTAAATGTATTTTTTTTAACTTTTTTTTATACCAAACTGAATTATCATTTTTTTCATAAGCTTAAATTAGTAGAGATGCATGCATTATCGTTTCTTTTATGTTTTCTCTAACATAGTTAATATTAACTCTAATATATCATATTGATAGCAATCTATTCATTAATGAGATAATAATATAGATCAAATTAGGCTTTGTCAATCTCTCTAGCAATATTAACTAGATTCCATGTGTTTGGGGATCCCTCTTTCTTTACCACGCATTAAAGAAAAGTAGCAGCATTTTTTCTCTTAGAGATAAATGATTAAAAGTTCATGAGATCAAGCAGTGTTTTTTTTAAGCAGTGTTTACTATCCAGATATGACGGCCTATCCAATTTTTGATTATTTAATATTTACCGCTACATAAACTTTAGAATATATATATTTAGAATTGTTCTCCTATATTAATTATTTTCCTTCTCATAATTGGCCATATATAACTAGTGACATAATAAGTCGTACGAGTAAAGCTAATAGAAGGTGTGATAATCGTTAGCAATTTTCACATCACCATATCTCCTATTATATATTGAGATAGTTATAAAGAATCAAATATCTCTCCGTCTGTATATAATAAATCTCTCAAATTAAAATTGTTTTATAATCATATTATATTCGATAGATCAGCTTCTGGATTAATTTCTATTGTAATGGATAAAAAAATTGTTATACATATCTCTATTCATTAATTATGTCAAATATATGTGTACAACCCAGGCCAAGAAATAATAATTTTCTGAAAGACATTACTTTCTTAAAAAAGCAATAAAATTTTAATCTCACAGAGATAATAAAAATAATGAGTTGGTATTCGTGGAAATAATTTCATAAATAAAGTTCTTCAAATCCTGTACAGCATGATTCAACAAGCTAATTGTCTCTATAATAATGTCATGCATCTTTCCATTCAATCAGAAATAAAAAAAACATCAAATTAGGCTTGTCTATACATATCTCTTGCATGCATTTTGTTGGCTCCTACGTGATTAGAGATAAATAATTAATTATTAGTTTATACAAATTAATAAACCAAAAATTTGTTACACATTCATTATAAGAGACATTATATACAGCTGAATAAAGCTCTAATACATAAAATTTACTAAATTTTATCTTTAAACGTATGTAATTTTTATACTTATATTATGATTTATTGGCAGTATCAATTGAAAGTGGAGATGGCGGAAAAATAAATAAAAATTTTCATCTAGCTGGGCCATGTAAGGTTCAAGCAGATTGTGTGGGCTGAGATGCAAAACAAAATTCGCAGCTTGTATACGTAAGCAGTGTATTTGTTGCTACTAGCTAATTATGACCGAGCTTTACTTATTTAAAGAATGGTGTTGAGGTTTGAATATCTTCAACTTTTTAAATTGAGAATAAATTAACTGAATTATTTAGAGCCATCGGATTACATGTATTTGATGGTCAAGATAGTCATGCCTATTATTCTCAACTTGAAAAATTAGGATATCCTTAACTTATTGGACTTTATATATATATATAATTATTTATTTGTAGCTAATTATGTACCGACAAGTTAACGATTTTTTTTACTTATTTAACAAACTTTGGTATTTTGAATTATGAAAAAGAATAATAATAAGTGAAAATGACTAAAATTGAAATAAATGTTACAGCATATATTATAAACATGAAATGCATGTACAAAAAACATGTACAAGAGGTGAAAATGTTCAAGTGTTATAATCCTTTTATTTGTTGACTTTGATGAGATCTCCATCATCTTTGTTCTCTTCGGATATTCAAGCGAGTATAATTAATGTTAACGATAGTATATATCAAATTGATAGCCTCTATATATTACATATATATATATATATATATATTCAAATTAGGCTTTGTCTATCTCTCTTGCAACATTAATGGGATCCCATGTGTGTGGCGCGCGGTCCCTCTTTCTTTACCACATTGAAGAAAGAAGTAATATTTATTTTCTTAGAGATAAATAGTTAAATAATATATAAAAGAAATTATATATTTCACATTTTATTCATTTATATCAGCAATGCTACAGCCTCTAGGTACCAAATATTTACCATTTGACATATTCATATAACCTATATCTCTATACACATAATAACTCTCTTAAAATAAAATGGTTATATAATCATACTTTATTTGTTCGATTTATAAGCTTCTAGGTTATTTCTATTGTAATTGGCATGTGATGTAATATGATAATAAAAAAATGTTATTACATATCTATTCGTTAATGTCAAATATATGTGTACGACACCAATAAGTAATAATTTCTAAAAGATACTACTTTCTTAATAAAAGCAACATATATTAATTTATTTGTCCTTAGATCGTTCTCAATATAATACTATAAAATTTTATTCTCAAAAGAGAGGATAAAATTTTATTCATGGAAATATATTCATAAATATGGTTCTTCAAATCCTGTACAGCACGATTCAATTAGCTTGTTCTATATGATAATGTCATATTTCCCTCTATATACTGCTTGACAGAAAGCAATCTCGTAGAAAATGGACTCTAAGAAAACAGAAGAGTGTTTTTGGAAGCAGTAGCTAAAAATGCAACTGATTGTTGTAGTTGATAGTTTAACCAACTATGGCAATTAATCTTTGTCTGACTGCTGGAATTGAGCAAATCGAAGAGCCAAATAAGCAAAAGCACAAAATGGTAAAGCCTCAGGCTCTTTGGCTGCCAAGGCTGCTGTTCCCAATCCATGAGCACTACAACATCAATTCAAGTAAAAAAGCAAATAAGAAGTTAATGCATTACAGACATGGTTAAATTAGTTTTGCATTATAGTTTTTCCAAATAATTATTATAAATGAAATACTCTGAATCTTCTAATCATAACATTTGTTTTTGGTGAAAACTTAGGAAAGTAAATAAATTTAAATTCCCTAAAAGTATAGATTACTTTTATCTAGTTATCAATGGCCATTGTTACTATAATGTGAAGAACTTAGAAAAATTTACCTAGAAGCAGTTGCTATTCCACGAGCAATAGAATCACGAAACCTTAGTTTATCAAGTGTTGCTTAAACAAAATTTGCTCCAACCAGACCAGTTACTACAACTACAGCTGCTGTTAATGAGGATTTAGCACCTGCCAAAAAACAGAAAAAAAATCTTCATTTGAAAGGTAGAGAAGGCATTTGCACCAAACACCTAGCACATATTAGTTAGGTACTCTTAGTAGATGGAATGGAAACTGGTAAACATAGACCGAAATTAACTGGGTAGAGGGAGAGAAGATGGATAAGATTAGTAGAGATGCAGTAAAAAGCAGTTTTGCAGAGACTCTTGAATAGTGGAGAAAACTTTCATGTTAGCAACTCAGTAATACTTGATGAATACTATGGATAGATGAAAGTATTATATGCAACAAAATTTGTCAGCGTTATATTTTGAAGTTTGAGTAAGAGAAACGTGGAAACTATTTAACATGCCTCAAGTTGTTTCTTTACCTTTTCTTTCAGAAAATAAAAGTTCAGAAAAAGTAGTCTTGCTAACAGCAGACTATGAACAAAGATTATCATACCTTCAAATAGAGAGACGATGCTAAGGGCCAATGCCACAGTTATACATTTGGGTAGAATTGATATAGTCAAACTTTGAAGAGCCTTGTTTAGGATTACCATACAAAAGACAGCGAAAATTCCATTTTCTTATCTTTTTTTACATGCATTCTTCACTTTCTCACACTCCTGAGCTAATTAGCTTTTTACCATGTAAGAGTAAAAGAAATGCTCTTTTTGTTTCCATGGTTTGCACTGAGTGCTCTGTTTCTAATTGGTAATGAGAAATCCTAGTCAAAATGCACTCAAGAAGATCATCACCGTTTGCATATGTAATCAAAAGTTGGAAAGAGGTGGTATACAAACCACCAATTTCCTACTTGTAATCCACAGAACTCCTTTAAATGCTCAGGTAGACTCAACACTATTACAGAAAATAGCTATTGACGACGGCCATACTTTTATACAGACGTCGGTTGAAAAAGAGAGCCGTCGTTGATAAAATAAGACGACGGTTAAAAAACATCAACGACGGTTTTAACTGTAATCGTCGTCTAAAGTTACATCAAAGATGACGGTTACTTCAACAACCGTCGTTGATAAAAGACTAAAATACACGTGGCATCAACGTTGTGGCCACGTGTATGTTGAAGAGTATAGACGACGGTTCCTAAAACCGTCGTCATACTTTGTGTATACCTGGCCTGGGTACCTCAAAAAAAAAAAAAAACCAAAAAACTAAAAGACGACGGTTTTAGCTTAGAACCGTCGTCTTTACTTGGGTAAAGACGACGGTTCCAAGCTAAAACCGTCGTTTTTACCCAAAAAAAAAAAAGACGGGCCTGACTCTAGACTCGTCGTCTTTATCAAAACGACGGCGTTTTGTAGCCGTGTTATTTGGGTAAAGACGACGGGCCTAGCTTTTGTCTGTCGTTTTTAACTCAGTGTTTTGTTCTTTACACGTTTCTTCCTCTCTTATTTTTCCTCACTTCTTTAGAAACCCTAAAACACCCGCCAATGTTTGCTCATCTTCTCCACTATGGTCGCCGTTTGCTCATCTTCTCCACTGTGGTCGTCGTTCCTCCTCTTCTCCACTGTGATCGCCTTTCCTCATCTTCTCCATTGTAGTCGGATTACTTCTTCATTTCACATAATATTTGTGATTTTTAACCCAAAAACTTTAAGGTTAGTGCTCGGCAATCTATTTAAATTGTTTTTAACATATATGAAACCCGATGATATGTATTAAACTTGATGATATGTATGAACTACCCGTGTATATATTGTGTGAAAAATTGTATATGAGAGTTTTGGTTTAATTAGTAATCTTGTATAAGAGTTTTGTAATTAGAATATATTTAATATTTAATATAATTTTGTATAAATGTATTTAAATGCTGCTGAAAAAAAAAAAAAAACATAGACGACGGTTTTATGTAGAAACCGTCGTCTATATATTTGCCCCGTGGCATCCACGTGGCTTCAGTAACGTTTTAGACGTCGGTTTTAAACCGTTGTCGATGTTTTATGAGTATTGATGACGCCTCATTAGACGATGGTTTCGTGTCCGTCGTCTAAACACGTAACATGATGGATTTTCACCGTCGTCTTTGACCCTATTCTGTAGTAGTGCAAGCATGCCTCTAAACAACTTATGAAAGATGTAACAGCCATTACTCATCGAACATGGAAAAATTTTCTTATTTGTCTTGCTTAAAAGGTAGTACCTTTCTCTGTTTAAACATTGAGGAGGCAAATGAGCGGATTACAGATCCCAAAAATCCCATCAGCACATCACCGGCTCCAGGATTGGACGAAACTTTTGTAAGGTAATATCCTACACGTGTTAAAAGAATAATCTTCATAGGAATTATTAATGAGTTGTATAGTTTATGCTGTTTCTTTCCCTACTAAAGCTAACCTAGTTCAGGGATCTTCTTAATGGTTTCATTACAATACTCGAGCCCCATAAGAAGAATTTCAGGTATGACTGTCTCCGTATGGTTTAAACTCTTAACTGTTTAACAAAGCTTGCTTACGATGAAATCATTCAGATACAGGTGATGAAGTAAATCTATAACTCCCTATTTTTGTTAGAAATATAAAGAAATGCATGCAGCTTTAATTTTCAATTAGAAGCACTGAAATATGTTTTTCTAGCTTATGCCTCCCGAGCTATGCAACAGTGCTTAATATATCATATCATAGTAAGAGACAAACTTAGTTGCATTGATAGGAGAAAACCGGAGTTAATCATTGACGCATCCGAAGAGTAAAAAGAAAGTATATTTTACATGCCAATTATATCAGCCGTTTCATGGAGATTCTTTCTTTTATTTTGAAGTTTCCGAACATAGATTATATAATTCTACTAATATATAATAGCCAACCAATAATTAAATGCATAGTAAGCAATGGCAGCTTCCAACTTGAAGCTCCTTCTTTCATTTCTCATCCTCTCCATTTCCATTAATTGTTCAATAACTTGGGGTAATAATCCAGTTAGCAATATTGATGATGGTTTTCTTCTCTAACATACATCACTCCAACCCAATTGACAATTTGATTTTCATCAAAAACAGTTCTTTTGACACCTCTCTCCTTCAATCCTCTATAAGAAACCTCAAATTCTCCTCCAACACTACTTCAATAACAAAGCCAGAATTCATCATCACTCCATACCATGAGTCTCATGTCCAAGCAACCGTGATTTGCGCTGCACAAAAAGCCATGCAAATCAGAGTTCGAAGCGTGTAGGTCAAGACTCAAGATGCACAGAGCAAAACAGTATTAATGTTTCAGCTTGTATATCTTGGGATCAAACAGTGTGTTTGTTTCCCATGAAAGTGAAATGGAAAGTTTAATTTATACGACTTCTTCTCCATCGGCTCACCAACTCGGAAAGGCTTGTAAAACTATAATAATATAGTTCTTCATAATGAACTAGTTCTTGTTAAATCTCATAAAACTTGATGAACAATTGCCATACATGTTGTTCCAAGACAAAAATTAAAAAGTGGATATTAAATATTTAAAATGGTCTCATCAATTTCATATTGGACATAGGCTCCAAAAGGGTCTATAGGATAGCCTTTGCTAGTGGGTCTGCCACCACGCTATACCAGACATGTATACAATAAAATGAGGTACTAATAAGAAATTATTACAACATATAACATGATAGACTTATCAATGGAGTCAACAAATCCTAAATTACAAGAAAAGTTTTGCAACCAAAACATATAATGAGTTGTCTTAAAACAAGCCGCATATTGTGCATTTACAATCTACAAAGCTGAAAGTGTTTGTGCAACACAATTTCACAAAACAGCTCCCACTGCCACATAATAAAATATTCTCAGTAATAGACATTTAATATCCACACAGCCACCATAATTAGTATCACACCACAACACTACTTCAAAATAGTATTGCAACGATCTCGAAAACAAATATGGTTGTCTCATAGTACATGCAACCGGGACAACTCAAGTATTTTCCAGAACACACCAATACATTGGTATAGGCTAGGAGTGGGCGATTACTGATCGGACGAACCAGCCTAGACCGGTCAAACTGACTGGACCAAACCAGCCCGGTTCAGTTATATTCATTTTTTCAGTTTTACTCAGTTTTTACTTTTAGAAAATCGAAAAATTCAGTTCGGTAGCCAGTTCATAGGAAGTTTTTTTCTGAACTGGATCGAACTGACCGAACCCTTTCTGCCTCCTCAGATCATCGCCACCTCACCCTTCAGACTGAATCCCAGCCACCCATTTTATTTTTCAAACTCCAAAATTACCCTTACTCTCATTTTCGAGAAACCTCACCCCTTACCCCCTTTCTCTCACGCCATGGCATTCAACCATTCACATGGTCATCACCGAGACCTCACCTCTCTTCCTCTCTCTTTGACACCATAGTTCCCCGTTCACCAAGATCAAGACATTTTGGTTCTCAGATATGGTTTTATTTCCCTTTCTCCTTCTCTTTTTGTGATTTGTGGCTTTTTTAATTCTCTTAATTCATTGAAAAATATTTCTAGTTGTTTGGTATTTAGTTCATTTTTTTCATTTTTATTGAATCTCATCCGACAGACGAAAACCGACGTCGATCGACCATTGTTAGCGCAGTTTTGTGCTGGTTATATAAGATGCTTAGTCAGTTTCAGTTGACCATTTTACCAAAACCGACGTTATCAGTTTGGCGAGAAACTGGCTAGAAAATCTACCAAAACAAATCGAGCCCACCCCTAGTACGGAAAACTAAACCAAGCCTCAATTTGATTCAATATCAATGTAATCACTATATTTACACAAAGTTTAAACACAGCTAAACTAAAAAGTTTCTCAAAACATGTTTTTTTTTTTTTTTTTTTTTTTTTTTTATAAATAAGATAAAAACAAAGGCCCCAAATGTATACTCCATAAACAAAACATGATGCTTCACCATTTAGCATCACAAAAAAAATTGAACCAAACACAATCAGATCCATACAAAACCAAAAACAGTAAACATCTTATATAAAAATTTAAACACGGGTTTACAATTGAAACTGAAGATTTATCCGAAATTAAACATACATACTTAATCCATTCAGTTATAAAATCAATCGGAACATAGCACATGCATCAATTTTGTCACAAAGAATTTATCAAAGCATTGAAAATTGTTAAATGAAGAACAAAACCCACAAGAAAGCCAAAACGGTTTTACAAGATTTCAAAAAATTAGGTTTCTCTATAAATACCAAAATGTGAATATCCATAACCAATAACATAAAATGAACAATAATTCTTGCTCTGATATCAGTTGTTAGATTTAATACATACTAACATGCTAAAATGCAAAACCATTATTACTAAATAGTCTAGTATATCCCAACATCTACACATGTTCATAATTTGTATTTACCAATATATTGGTTATGGTTATCACTTTCATATGTTGATGATCATCTATATCAGTTTCTTCACTTACCTGTAAAACAGAAGCAGTACCAAGAAACACAACAATCTCCAACATTTTATCCTTTTTCATACTAAATCCTAGTCGACACGGATAAATAGTAAAACATGTAATAACTCTAATACCCACATCATACTTCTTTATATAGATTGCAGACGTGTGCTAGTCACATGACTCATCTCCACTTAGAGGTGTAAAGTGGATTGTGTCATGCTGGTCCAGTCCATTTAAAAGTCAGTCCATTCGTGCTTGTGCTAGTTCATTTATTTTTCGTATCGTGCGAGTGTCGGTTCATTAAATTTTCATGCCATTCCAAGCGTGATATTGGCCCAAGCACTTATGTGCTCGTGTCGTGTTCATGCTGGGCACATGTTGTGCTAGTGTCAAATACAGGTTGTGCTCATGCCCTTGCCAATTATATTTTACACATTTTTTATAATATAAAATATATAGCTAAATAAAAAAATTTCAAAATAAATATTAAAAATAAATTAAATTAACAGTTAAATAATATATATTATTTTAAATTGATAGATAACACAATAAATACTTACAACTAAATAAATAAATAAAAATATTAATAGTTTTATTTTATATGTTTTATTTCAAACCAAAATTCAAATTTAAATCTACATTTGAAAAATAATCAACTAAGTCGTCTTTCCAATTTTGAGCTCTAAACCTTCCATTTTTCCAGTCTTTCATGCATATAAGACAGTTTAAAATGTATGGGGTTAGCATTGTTCTTCGCTGAACCAATACTCAATAATTTATTATATTGTTAAATTACATAATTTACTATATTTAAAAAAAATAATTGAAATAATTTTAATAAATTTATCCATTTCCATGTAAATATTTTAATAGAGTAATTTTACAAAGTCTATTATTGTAAAACAAGTTTTTACACAATAGATTTTATATGATATATTAGTTATTATTGTTTGGATTGTGTGAAGTTTGTATTTTGCCTAAATTGTTAGCATGTATATTTGTGTGGCTTATCATGTGCTTGTGTTGTGCCTAGCCTATGTCATGCTTGTGACATGCTTGGTCTGTCACGTGTCTGTGCCATGCTTGGCCTATCACGTGTCCGTGTCGTGCCTGACCCATTTTAGACTCGAACCGTGCCAAGCATAATCCATTTTGTGCTTCGTGCTCGACATGGCACGGTTTATAACTTGTCGTGCTCGTGCTATGCTTAATTTTAACGTGTCGTGCTCGTGCAGTCTGACCCATTTTTACACCTCTATCTTCACTTATAAATTAGAGATAAGTCAACTGGACTTTTTAAGAAATATTAGATCTTTCAGTCAAATGGGCCGACTAAAGTATTATGAAGACAGTGTGTTCAAAGTCTTCAATTCACTGCAAAAATCAATAATTAAACTAAGTCTCATTGCTGATACCAATATCCCTTTTAATTCTAACAATAAATATATAAAAAGTTTATTTACATAAAGCATGTACATGAAGTTGAAATGTTTTTAGTTTTATAAATCTCTTCGTTAATTTCTTGGCTTTTCAAAATACTATATATTTTATATACATAGTCTGGACTATATACAAATAATATATATATATATATATATATATATAATATACAATCATTTGGACCCTAGCTAATTATGACAAATTAACAATTTTTTTATTATTATTAAACTAACTTTGATCTTTTGAATTGTCGAAGGAATAATAATAAGTTAAATTAACTATGTATATATTCTATATACACAGTCCGTAGGGGTGTTTATCGGTTCAAAACATATCTATTTTAGAAATAATCAATCCGATCCAACTAGTAATTGGTTTTATTTTTTTCAATCTGATCTGGTTCGATTTATATATCAAATTCAATTCAATCCAATCTAATTTGTAATTGGATTGGATCGGTTTGGTTAATTGGTTTAACTTTGACTTTTATTTAGTTTTTTTATAATTTTTAAAATTTAATTTTAAGCTTTTTTACTTTGAATATTTGACATTTGAGCTATTTTTTGTGCCAAAAATTTGTTGGGCTTAAACTTTGTTTAAAAAGTTATTATTTTTTTTTCAAAACCTAACACATANAACCTAACACATAAAAGGTTAAAAAAAATAAGTTACACTTATTTAAAAATGATTGGGGAGATAGAGTTAGAGAATCGAAATAATCTCCTAAACCTTATCTAAAAAATGATTGAGTAGTGTATATAGATTACAGTAAAATAGTGAATCTTTTAATAAAAACAAGCCATATAATCAAAAAAATATTTTTTTAAAAACTATAAGGTAATTGGTTTAGTTTGGAACGGTTGTATCGGTTTTGACTTTAGAAACCGAACCAAACTGATACAATGGTCGGTTTTAAATTTTCAAAACCGATCTAATCCAATAACACTAAAATAACCATTCCAAACAAGTTGAATTTGATTGAATTGGTAAATGTAATCGGTTGGTTGGTTTTTTTTGCACACCCCTAATAGTCCGGACAATATATAACTAATATATATATATATCTATAATATACATTCATTTGGACCCTACCTAATTATGTACAGACAAGTCAACATTTTTTTTTTATTATTATTAAACTAAATTTGATATTTTGAATTGTCCAAGGAATAATAATAAGTTAATATGTCTAAAATTAAAATAAATATTACAGCAATTAATAAATATATATATATATATTATATATATAATATACAATTATTTGGACCCTAGCTAATTATGTAGGGACAAGTTAACGATTTTTTATTTATTATTATTACACTTATTTTGCTATTTTGAATTAATGTCAAATGAATAATAATAAGTTAATATATCTAAAATTAAAATAAATGTTACAGCAATTAATTTATAGATCAATGTTATAAATATGAGATGCATATACAAAAACTATGTATAAGAGGTGAAAATGTTCAAGTGTTATAAATCCTTTTTGTTCTTCACTTTGATGATCTCTATCGTCTTAGTTCTCATCGAATATTCAGGTAATCAAATATAACTGGTTGAATTACTATTTTTATCAAAAGTTTAAGTTAGAGCTTTGGGTATTTAATATATATATATATATATATATATTTAAATTTTTCTGATACAAAATTAAATTATCAATTCTTTCAGAAGCTTAATTCATTAATGAGATAATACTATAGATCAAATTAGGCTTTCTCAATCTCTCTTGCAATTTTAGTTAGATTCCATGTAATTGCGATCCCTCTTTCTTTACCACACATTAAAGAAAAGAAGTAGCATTTATTCTTTTAGAGATCAATAATTAAAAGTTCATGGAATTAAGGAGTATGTTTGTTATCCAGATATGACGGTCTATCCAATCTCCGATTATTTAGAATTGTTCTCCTATATTAATCATTTTTCTTCTAGTAATTGCCCATATATAACTAGTGACATAATAAGTCGTATGAGTAAAACTAATAGAAGTTTTGATAATTGTTAGCAATTTTCACATCACCATATATATCTCCTATTATATATTGAGAAATATATAGTTAGGAGGAAATCAATTCTCTCTCAGTCTGTATATAATAAATCTTCCAAAATGGTTTTATAATCATATATACTCTATTCGATTGATCAACTTCTGGGTTAATTTCTATTGTAATGGATAATAAAAATTGTTATACATATCTCTATTAATTAATTTCATATATATATGTACGACCCAGGCCAATAAATAATAATTTTCTAAAAGATATTACTCTCTTAAAAAAGCAAAAAAAAATTAATCTCACAGAGATAATAAAAAAAATGGGTTGGTATTGATGGAAATAATTTGATAAATAGGGTTCTTCAAATCATGGACAGCATGATTCAACTAGCTTAATTGTTCTCTATAATAATGCCATGCATCTTTCCATTCAATCAGAAATCAAAAAACATCAAATTAGGCTCGTTTATACATATCTCTTGCATGCATTATTGGCTCAAAATTAATAATCTTGTACAAATTAATAAACCCAAAATTTGTTACATATTCATCGTAAGAGACATTATATAGAGCTGAGTAAACCTCTGATACATAGAATTTATTCAATTTTATCTTTAAACTTATGTAATCTTTATACTTATATTATGATTTATTGGCAGTATCAATTGAGAGTCGAGATGGCGGAAGAAAATATAAATATTCTTTGACAGGTGAGCCATGTGAGACTTCAGAAGATTGTAAGTGGATATGCCGTGAAGTATACAAATTAAAGATCTCAAAGTGTATAAAACGTCGTAGCTTCAGGCAGTGTGGTTGTTTTAGAGTTTAGATGAAAGAAATCTGTCACGAACACAGTACAACATAATAAGTTGCAAGACATATATATATATATATATATTATTTTTCATAATTTTATCAAAATTTAGTCTCACAAAGAGGATGAAAGCTGAAAAATATCAATGGAGTTCATGGAAATATTTTCACAAGTATGACATCTTCAAATCTTTTAAAAATATTTTCCTATATATCTCACCAATGATTGATAAGCAACACTCAGCGCTGACACTATTATTTTTGGTGCTATTATGCAACATAAACTTTTAATGTCATTTCATATCTTACTTGAGCTGGACTGGTACATGCGGTGCAAATCTCTTAACCAACAGAACCTTCCATGAGGCTTTTTGCTATCTATCCTCAAGTTTTGCTAGATCTTATAGCATATTATTTAATTAGGATTACCATACAAAAGACAACGAAAATTCCATTTTCTTATCTTTTTACTTGCATTCTTCAATTTTCTCACACTCCTTGGCATATTAGCTTTCTACCATGTAAGAGTAAAAGAAATGCTTTGTTTGTTTCCATGGTTTGCTCTAAGTTTTCTGTTTCTAATTGGTAATGAGATCTAAATCCTAGTCAAAATGCACTCAAGAAGATCATTACCGTTTGCATATGTAATCAAAAGTTGGAAAGAGGTGGTACAAAAACCACCAATTTCACAGAACTCCTTTAAATGCTCAGGTAAACTCAAGCATGCCTCTAAACATCTTATGAAAGATGTAACAACCATTACTCATCGAACATGGAAAAAATTTCTTATTTGTCTTGCTTAAAAGGTAGTACCTTTCTCTGTTTAAACATTGAGAAGGAAAATGCGGTCGATGCAAGAAGGAATGGAAGGCAGGTCCGAGCACCAGTGTTAGGAATACTGTTGTAAGCTTGCCATGTAAGCAGTCTCATATTAAAGCTTGGAAAGCTTGTTGTTGCTGATCCCAGCCATGCAAGTTGTAAGTTGGTTACGTCTGTTACTCACATGGTTGTTATTCATGTGGTTACGGTATCAACTTGCATAATTAGCAAGCTTTAAGTATTTAAAGCTACTCTTGTAATCAGATTAGATTAAATGAAAGATAGTTTAATTCTCATAAATATTAGAAATCAGTTTTTCTCTCAAGCTCAGTTCTCTTAGTTTCTTTTCTTTCTGTTCTTGATTAGTTTGAGTAATTGCAAGCAATTCTAGCTTGCTTAGTTTGTAAACATGGTATCAGAGCAATAGTTGCAGATCCTGAAGGTTCAAAAATGGCTGAAAGTTCTGGTCTGACAATTTCAGAGAAGTTAATTAGTTCATTAGTTACTGTCTCACCTTTTCCAAGCAATATTGTGAAGCTCGATGAAGACAGCTATCTTGTATGGAAGTCACAGATTCTTCCAATTCTTACTGGTTATCAACTTGATAAGTATATACTCGAAGATGAGACAGTGTTCATGTACGAATTCATGGTAGGCACTAAGAAAATCTCGGGGAGAGTTCTTGCAACTCTTACAAAGGAAGAACAAATCTGGATTTTGAAGGATCAATTCTTACTTAGTTGGTTGATTTCCGCTATTGCAACCACATAATTGGGAGATATTGTTGGCCTAAAGTCCTCTCAAAGGCTTTGGATTACAATTGAGGAAACCTATATATGCTCCACAATCTGAAGTGTCTATGCTGCATCTGCGCAGTCAACTTCAAACAATGAAGAAAGGTTCTATGAAAGTGGTGGATTTTTGTAAGAAAATGAAGAAAGTGGCTTATCAATTGTCTGCTGGTGGTTTTCTCATCTCTGAAAAAGAGTTGGTAATGTGTATCTTGACAGGGTTGGGACCTAAGTATGAAACCGTGGTAGTCAACTACACAAGCAGATCTGCTTTGCCTACACTACAAGAGGTAAAAAGCTATCTCATTCATTATGAAACTCGAATTGAACAACTCAATACTCTTGCTGTGTTTAGTTATGCTAATATGGTCACAACAAACACTACAAACCATAATTCTGGTAATTCGATTAATAATCATGCTGAATCCTACAGTAGAAATCAAACTCAGGGTAGATATGACAATTCTAGTCAACCTGGATTTGATGATAGTAGGAACAGATTTAATGGAAGAGGCATGTTTGGTCGTGGCAGAAATGGAAGAAATTTTAGGCCACAATGTCAGATCTGTAATAGAATTGGTCATAGCAAATGTGTGCTATTATAATTCAGGGAACTCTGTATTTCAAGGCTCCAATTCTCAGGTTCATACTGGGAACTTTCAACCAAACGCTTTTCAAGGAAATTTCCAACCAAATAATTTTTAAGGATTTCCTAGTCAAGGTTTTAATGGTCCCTTCAATTCTAACATGGGACATACTATTATATAATGAATGTTCTTAGTTCTTGGGGAAAAGGATAGAAAGTGAAATCTTAAACTTATTATCTTTTCTTTTTATTTTCATTGTTTTCTGTGCGTCTTTATTGCGGAAAGGAACATAGATTGCAAAGATATAGGCATGTGCTTAAAATATTGCATTGATTACTGAAAACTTAAGGCTTAGGATTTTCTTTCTATCTAGCTTTTTTAAAAATTCTTTGTTTCAATTATATTAGATGCCCATGTAAGTACGTACATTGTAAGCACTTCTGATTGTCCATGTAATACATGCAAGGGTAGAGCTCTTCAATGGGAAATGAGGTTTGGTATAATAATAATTTAGAGGATTGACAGCACCGGGCTTGATTTTGTGGCAATGGAAGACCCAAAGTTTCTTCTTCCACAGAGCACACAATGGCATGTGTATGCAGCTTTTGGTGTGTTTTTAATATTTTCAGAGGAATTAATTCATAAAAGTTATTGTCTTATGTGTGCTTCATGATTTAGAACTTATAATCACGATCTCTTTCCTTTATAGCTTCTAACACGATTTCTTTCCTTTACTTTATTAGGAGTTGGGGGCTTGTAGTGTAACTCCTTTGCTGACAGAGCGTTCTCCATCTATTTCAGAAAATCGAGTGGATAGATTGGAGCGTGTCATCTTGGCAGCATCTAAACAATGTAAGCATAGCTGTGTTCATATCTGTGATTAAATTTAAGTATGACTGACTTATCTCATGTTAAGTTTTGCCTTTTGGAATGTGCTGAAAATTTGGCTTTCTAGTACATGTGATGTACAAATGGTTATTGTATAACAGGTCAACGGCTGGGCTGCATGAGATGATTTTGAATCCTCCCATGAAAATTGATAGCCTTCTGCCTCTTGTGTGTTCTTTCTCTCTCCAGTTATCACTTTGAAAATTAGACTTATCTTGTTCTTGTTCATGTTTAAAATTATACCGAAACATGGTGTTATGACTGTCTTTGTTTTCAGCTTCTTCATATTTCTTATTCTTGTTAATGCTTGAAGGAATATTGTTATAGATAGATAAGTGAAATTCCTTCCCCTGGCCAGTTAAACATACAATTCTGACTTTTATTTATGTTTCCCAATCAAACCTGTCTTTTCTTGCTGTAGAAGAAGCTACTCCCCTTATTAATTTATTGACTTCATCAAGAAGACAGTCAAAAGGGCTGATAATTGTTGGACCTGAAGGAGGTTAGTGCTTATCATGTCATTTCTGTATGCATCAAAAGCATTCCTCTATTCTCTTAAAATATATTATTCTTGTTGTTTCGATAGTATATGGCTTTAATAAATTAGATTGTCTTTGAAGCTATAGCATAGCATATATGTGCTTGCCGATTATCAGAAAATCCATTTTTTTGGCATTCAATAAATGATTGCTTTCTTTGTACTTTGGATGTCTTAATTTGGTCTATGATACAATAAATTGATTTCAAGAATGCTGGATGAGTAACTTCCATTTTTTTGGATGTCTTAATCTTGTGCTTGTAGTTAAGTATACTGCTGAATCAAATCTTCAATTCATTTTTCTTTTCTACTTGTTTAATTTCTAACAATGCTATTGGTTCTTTGGTACAACTCAGCCCAGTGTTAAGTTTTGATGCACTTCAAATTTTTGTGGAGTTACTGCTAGATAAGACTGTGAGTTTCTTTTTTCTAGTTTTATCTGTCTCTTACAAGTTGCTTAATCTGCTGCTGAACTTGCTGCTGAAATTAGTTTTTATTATTGAAAAAACTTAAGATAGTTTATCATTCTTGCACTGTTGGTTTACCAAGTCTTTAGAGTACAAGAACAAAGTGTGTTTTTTTTCTTTTTCATTTGTTCGCTCATTAGGATTAAGATCTATGCAAGTTTTTGTTTTTGTTTTTTTTCTCTCCCTCTTATGACCATGTATTTTACTATGATCAATGTTGTTTTAGGAACAATGGGTGTCATATTCGTAGTCTTCTCACTTGGTTTGTATGTAATAAGAGATTTGGGACTTATCATTTCTTCTTTTATTTATGTTCTGCTGTTTTTTACCTAATCATGTACCACTTTTGTTGGATTTTTTACTTGTACATATAAAATGTGTGCTCAGAAGTCTATGTAAGTCTGTAATTTGCTGAACTGTTGTTAGTTTATGCTAAGGGTTGTACTGTATTGACATGTTGCTATATCTTTCCAAATCTTCACTAAATGAAAATTAATACTTGGATATATATTTGGACTGCGCTGCAAATGAATTCTTTTGCTTATTTTTGTAAATCATGCAGGCAACCAAGGTGCTTAATGATGATTAAAATTTTTGGGAAACCAATCCATGTAAATATATAAGGTATTAATTTTACTTTTCTAGTGTCTATTAATAAGGATAGCAAGTTTTTGGTAGACATTTCTTATATGTATACAGTCAAATCCATTAATGAGGATTGTTAATTACTACTTCATTTCGCTTTTGCTTTTGATTGTGATACGACCTTTTTTATGGCCATCAACATTTGTGTACTGATTTGGAGAACATATATTTTTACTCTTACTTTGGTATGAAACTCTAATTTTATTTTATTTTATCTAGATAAAAGAAAAATGGTAAGTCTTATAAATATCAAATGATGCGACATACCTATGACTGGACTGTGGCTGGATAGAGTACTTTATACATTTTTGTCTTGGCTATAACAATTTAATTTCATAGATATTGTTATCTTACATGTTACTCATCACGATTATTACAATTATGAGGAGGCAATTTTTTTTCTACTAATTGGTCTTGATTTGGCTATTTACTGTGTTTTTATTTATTTATTTGTATATTAATTTATGGTTCATGTGACTTAGGCATTCATATCAATGAGGGTTTACTGGCTCTTGGCAATGTAATAAGTGCTTTGGGAGATGAGAAAAAGCGGAGAGAAGGTGGTTATGTTCTCTATCGTGATAGCAAGTTAGATCGTCAGTTACAAGTGTGGCATTATTGTTGTACTGCCATATACATTTTGTAGCTGATACCTTGTGAACTAGGGAATAGAAGTCGAAGTCTGGATCTCTTTTTTGAATGTATATGTTTGGTTTTGAGCATGTTGTGTATGGTGCAACTGTCAACATGCCCTCTGTTTTGGTATTGTATATGGAATATGTTTGATGAATTATATAGACTTGTAGTGGAAAAATTTTCACTGAAGCATGAAAAATGTTAAATGCTTTAATGAAGAATTTTTTACCCCCCTTATATAAAATGTGGTAAAGATAAAACCACTTTATAAAAGTGTTGTTTGGCTACTCTTTATATATCAATTGAACAGCCCCTAAACTCTGAAACGGAACAGAATATTTAAAAAAAATTTGGACAGTAACTATAACAAGGCTTTCTATTGTGACGGTTAAATTAAGTTTATGTGACGGTGTACCGTCACAAATGTTATATTGTGACGACTCATCTCGGACACGAATCGATTGCACTATTGTACATCTCTCATAAATGACGGTGAACCGTCACAAGGTCGTCACAGATGTTGCATCGTGACGGATAAAATCAGACACAACAATGCTAAATTTTAAGGTTGTCGTTGTACATGTCACACTATATATGTGACGGTAAACCGTCACAAGGCCGTCACAGATGGTATACTGTGACGGTTGTTTCGGCCACAAAAACAATGCATTACAACAATAATGATCATAAGTGACGGTATACAGGTCATCACAAAAAATGTACAGTGACCGTTGACCGTCACTAGAGCATCACTGATGGTTCATCTGCAACGGAACACAATCTGTTGCAGATTCCTCATCGGCAGTAATCCTCCGGTGAGTGGGAATATTTGTGACGAAATTAACCCGTCACATAATGGAAGTTTTCTGTCACGGGGTGAATAGTAAGTCGTCACAAAACTTTTTGTATCAAACCTATTGCGGTGGACATGTGACGGATTTTTGCCCATCACAGAAAGTAGTTTTAGCGACGATTTCGTCACATATACTATATCTTGTGACTAATTTGCTGCCATCACAAAACCCCCATTTTTTTGTAGTGTATTTTTGTTAGAAATATAAAGAAATGCTTTCCAAACCATGAAGCTTTAATTTTCAATTAGAAGCTCTGAAATATGTTTTTCTAGCTTATGCCTCCCAGTTATCCAACAGTGCTTAATATATCATATCACAGTAAGAGACAAACTTAGTTGCAATTATAGGAGAAAACCGGAGTTAATCATTGACACATCCGAAGAGTAGAAAGAAATTATATTTTGCATGCCAATTATATCAGCCGTTTCATGGAGATTATTCTTCTTTTATTTTGAAGTTTCCGAGCATAGATTATATAATTCTACTAATATATAACAGCAAACCAATAATTAAATGCATAGTAAGCAATGGCAGCTTCAAACTTGAAGCTCCTAATTCTTTCACTTTTCATCCTCTCCATTTCCATTAATTCTTCAATATATAACTTCGGGTAATAATCCAGTTAGCAATATTGATGATGGTTTTCTTCAATGTTTCTTCTCTAACATACATCATTCCAACCCAATTGACGATGTGATTTTCATCAAAATTAAACAGTTCTTTTTACACCTCTCTCCTTCAATCCTCCATAAGAAACCTCAGATATTAATGTTCCTTTCATCATCATTGGTATCCTCAATCTTCACTCCATCACTGTCGACATAGACAGCGAAATTGTGCTAGGCGAGTTGTGTTACAAAATTGCAGAGAAAAGCAGAGTTTATGGCTACCCAGCAGGGTCAAAACTATCATATATTAAGGGCAATGTGAAGCTTGTTTACATATTCCAACGATTCTAGATCACCAAACTCACTTATATATCTTCACTTGAATCAAACTATTATATAAATATATAATTATTTAGACCCTAGCTCATTATGTTAAATTAACGATTTTTTTTTCTGTAAACAAACCCTAAACTTACAGAAGAAAGAAGAAGGAAGAAGAAACAAAACCTTTATCTTTATTAATCACTATGTTTTTCTTGACTGATAGCCATTAACTGGAAGTTTGATATTGTGATGCTGCATACAATTAATATCTAATTAAGAAAGACCACATTAATTTAGCTTATAACTTAATGAGTTGCTAATAAACTAATATAATTCTTCGAAGTTCAGCGAGAGCAAAAATTGCATCAAGTGAAGGAATGGAATTTTGACTAAATTTGCTTGATGTCATGAATATTTTTCTTGCCGATGAATTTTAGATTACTATACTACAAGAAATCTGGCCTACAACGACAACGGTCTTTCGTGACTGAAGGCCATTTTTTCGTCGCTAAATCCATTTAGTTACGCAAAATACTTCATAACAGCTCCGTGACAATAGATGCGTCACTGAAAGTCCCTAGCCACGAAAAAAGTGTTGGTTCGTGACTGAAGGCCAATTTCAAAATTTTAGAATTTTTCGTGACTGAATGTGACACATTCAGTCACGAAAGTCACATTCAGTCACGAAAATTATTGTAACTGAAGTTCCATGTTTTCGTTACTGAAACTACTGCTTTCGTGGCTAAAGGATGTCAATCAGTTACGAAAATTGTCGTGTCTATTTCGTGCAGTAGTCACAACATGGTTGTCGTGACTAATTCGAAGTGTTTTAGTCACGTTTTTTATGTCCATGACTAAATTGCTTTGGAATTAGACACGAAAACATTCGTGGCTAAATGTATGATATATGATAAACAAATGTTTATTAACATATAAATTTACAAAGAGCTGCCCAATTTATTGTTGACATTCTCAATTGCACTTGATAAAAAATTGCATTGACTCTCCCTAGCCGCAGAAAGAAATATTACAGACCATTGAGGATCCCAATAATTAAAAAAATTGCTTACCTTACAATATAATGGAAATTAATCTTATTTCAAAGGATTTTTCTTTTACTAATGGTATAATGGAAAGTAACCATAACATAAAGTTGAGAAAGAGAATTCAAATTGGTGATATTTCCAAACAAACAACGGTCTTACTACTGATTAATTGTCCCCGCACATCAAGTTGGAAATCTCAAAAGTTGGGTAAATTAATATACCGTAGTGGTGAAAGGGTTTTAGAAGAAAGGTTTTTAAGTTCTTTTTTCTTTTGACTACTAAAGTTATGCTTTGTCATGGAAATGGAAAAGGGGAAAGAAAGAAAAAGTTATATTTATTTTTCCACGTTGTGGAAAACATGTTGGAGCTTTTAAATTAAGAGATATCCTTAGAGCACGCATATAATGTTAGAATGGACATAAAGAAAAGACGACGAAGGGTCCCAATTATTCCCCATACGTAATTAATTTGACTCGTGCAATACTAGTACTACATCCAACACTTATCTGCAACTTCTTAATATTTATGTGGTTGACTGATTTAGATTTTAGACATATATGTCTAAAAATTGCAAATTAGTGATAAAAATACTTCCGTGGCTAATTTAATTTACAATTTGCCATGAGTTTTTCTGTAGCTAATTATGACGAATTTTGTAACCGAAACTTCTTCGTGACAAAAAGATTGAAATTTAGTAATGAAAAAAAATTCCGTGGCTAATATAGTGTACAATTTGTAATGAATATTTTCGTGCCTAATTCGCACGTTATTTAGTAACGGAAATAACTCTGTGACTAAAACATTGAAAATTAGTAACGAAAAAATATTCCATGACTACTTTATGAAAGAGTGACAAAACACTTTGTAATTGATTCACTGTGTTTAGTCACGAAATCTGAAGGTTCAGTCATGAATATGTCGAAGTTCAGTTACGCATTGTTTCGTAACTGAATGTAACAAATTTAGTCATGAAAATTGGACACAATGCATAAATTAGCCTTTAGTTACGAAGCAACCTTATTTTCGTGGTTAGGGACTTTCAGTGACGTGACTATTGTCACGACGTTGTTAAGATGAATTTTCATAACTGAATGTGTTTTGCAACGAAAAAACTGCTTTCAGTAACGAAAGCTCGTCGTTACTATAGGCCATATTTCTTGTAGTGATATGTTCTTTTTTTCTTTTTCTTTTTCTTTTTTTATATGTAATATTCCAACCCAGAAATATTGATTGAGGAAATAGAGGCTCTGCGGCAGTGCGGCTTTTCAATTAATATCTAATTAGTAATTAAGAAAGACCACATTAATTTAGCTTATAAATTAATGAGTTGCTAATAAACTAATAAAATATAAATACAATAAATTCAAATACTATTAATTAATTTGACACATAACCAATGGTTGCCAAATAAAATAATGGATTAAAAAAAAAAAAACAGTTGCCACATAAGTATAGCTGGTGCAATAATTCTTAGAAGTTCATATATAGAGATCAAAAATTGCATGAGGGAATGGAATGGAGAGTCTAAACCATAAAACTAATGTTTTCTCAAATAATGATTATTTGCATTACATGTTGATAGATTTACATTATATCCTAACTTTATAAAATAAGAATATCCTCATATAATTTATGTGTTTTTGTTACATATGACTGTGTGTGTGTAAATATATATAGCAAATGCGACGTATAAATATATATATATATATAAAAAATATAATATTTGTAGATAACTATTATATGTGTTATTGTGACTAGTCAAATAACAGAGGAGAAATAACATGGACTCCTTTCTCTTCCTTGTCCATTTTCTTTCTCTTCCTTTTCCATAAAATCAATATTATATATAGTTTTACAGTTCTTAAAAATGGTAAAAAATAAACTAATTAATACTTTTGACACGTATTTTAATTTACTTAGTAAGAAAAAAAATTGCAAGTAATATGTTGCAAAGTAAGCAGTTAATGCTTTTTAGTCCGGGAATGAACTATTTCAGTATCTCAAAGGAGTTTATTTTGGGCTAAAATGTTAATATATAATGCTGCCATTTTACTTTGTGCTGGATGTACTGTGACAGAAAATGTACTCAAGCTGATAGAAATTGGCATTCCACTAAGATGAAGTTGGCTCATCAGAAAGAATCGGATTAACTACTACATATAATGTTAATCTGAATCAACTTGCTTGTTATTTTTCAACTTTTTAATCACTTAGTGGCCTTTATTATGATTTTGGACTGGTTAACTCGTAAATGAATGCCAAATCATTATTATTGATTTGCAATGCACTAGTGGATGTATATGGCGAAGCTTCTGTACCAATAATGTTAAGAACAGAACAATATCAATCTCATCTTGCTCAAAATCCACAGGTTAACATCATACCAAATTGAAAATTGCATTGCTTAAATCTTATCAGCTAAATGCATCACTGAGATATAAATTACAAAATTCAAGGTACTAAAAAAAATATGATCTGTAGGAGCTGCTAACTTCTCATTTATTTAGATTCTGCAAGCCAAAAAACCTGAATCAAATCCCTCTACTATCTCTCCAACAACAAAAGCATGTACATGATCACAAATCTGAACCCAACTGCAACCAGGGTTCTTCTTCACTCCCCTCGACTTCATCAATTCCCTCACCTGGTTTGCCTCAGTCCATCTCTCTGCTTCTGCATACATGTTTGAAACCAGTATATAGTACCCACAATGCTGAGGCTTCAACTTAAATAGATGCTCGGCTGCTCACCTCCCTCCATTACTACAATATATGATACTGAATCATACTCTACACCATCTTCCTTCATTGCTTCAAAAAGACTTATTGCAGTATCCAGTTCACCTAAAATTCCATATCCCAATATCATTGTATTCCAAGAGGCCACTTCCTTCTTTGGAATCTGGTTAAAGACCTTAGCTGCAATATCAATTTGTCCACATTTGGTGTAGAAGTCTAAAAGTGAGTTTGCAACAAAAAGATGAGAGTGAAAAAGCTTTCTCAATAATAATCCATGGATTTCCTTGCCTTGCTTGCTTGCACCTAGATTTGCACAAGCGGATATAACACCCACAAAGGAAACAATGTCATAAATCATCCCTGCAAGCCTCATTTCTGAAAACAACCTAAGGGACTCTGAGCAATCATTCGTGTGAGAATAGCCTACAATTAGTATATTATAAGATACCTCATCTTTCAGAGAGATGTTAAACGCATTTTGAGCAAGGTTTAGGCAGCCACATTTTGTATACATGTCTGTCAGAGCGTTGGAGATAAACAAATCAGTAGCAGATCCTGAACGTATTACCCTTGCATGGATTTCTTTCCCGCGAAGAACAGAACCCAAACGAGCACAAGCTGGAAGAACATTTGTGAAGGTGATAAGGTTAGGTGCTGTACCATGAGCTTGCATCTGTCTTACAAGTTCTATTGCAGCCAACTCGAGCTTGTTTTGAGCAAAATTAGAAATCAGGGCTTTCCATGAAACAATATTCAGAACGTTTACAAATTATGGATGAACAATCTCACCCTTTTTTATGCCTTTGAAATAAAAGGCAAAACATATGACAAAACAAAGCACTTTATACATCCTAACATGTAAAAAAGAAGAAAAGCAAAAGTTTGCAAGGTCAATTTCTATTTTGTTCAATATCAGACATTGCTTAAGCGCTGCCTTTTACTGTCTAGCTGTCATCTGGTTTAAAATCTCAACTTATTAATCTTGCTTTGAATATTCGCTTACACAAAACATATTACACCAGATATAAAACATGCTTCAATAAACAGCTGGCGGTGATGATAATGATGATCTTAATAGAGACAAGATCAAATCCATAAATTGGATGCTTTCCTATAATCAAACCAATCATAAAACTGCATTACAAATTCACAGGAAATTTAGGTAAAAGCTAAAACAAATTGAGAAAAAAAAAATCCAACACGGTGACAGAGTGAAAGAAAATTCATACAAACACACAAACATGAAACAGGGAAGGATTGCAACCATTCAGGCAGTCCAAGTTGGGGGATCAAACAGCTGCTTCAATGTAACACCATGAAAAGGCTCTGATAGAGATGGCAGTGAAGTTGATAGCATATCAGCTACTTGCTTCATAGTCGGCCGAGACTGTGGACTTGGTTGCAAACACGCAAATGCTACGTTCACAATGGAGACAATTTTCTCTGCTGCTTGCCTTTCTGGAGGCGAGAGACGTTGATAGAGTAAATCCTTAATCAGAATTTGATGAACAGCTGGTGTTGACGATGACGATGTCGATGCTGACAGAGACGAGATAAGATCGCCTGGATGTTTTCCCATGATCAGTTCCAGTGCTACAACTCCAAAGCTGAACACATCGCACTTTTCATTTACTTCCATGGTGTAAGCAAACTCTGACCAGCAAGAAAATATAGAACATTTTCAAAAGATGTATTCTAAATTATTAAAGGAAAGCCACTTTGATGGAAGACTAATTACCTGGAGCTGAGTATCCAAAGGATCCTGCAAATGGAGTCCAATTTGATGACTCTGGATCTAAAGTTATGGCAGAGCCAAAGTCAGAAATGTGAGCTTCATATTCATTGTCAAGAAGAACATTCTTGCTTGATATGTCTCTATGAACGATAGCAGGACAATATTCACAGTGCATATAGGATATGGCATTGGCTAAACCTTTCACAACGCTCAATCTCTTTCTCCACTCCAACTCCACCGCCTTTCCATTATCACTCAATATATTTGCTAAGCTCCCCTTTTCCATGAACTCGTAAATCAAATACAAGAGTCTTGCATGCGAACAGATGAGAAAACGCAACCGCAATGTAGAAAATGAGCAAACAGCGGCGGGTGATTTAGGGTTTCTAAAGAAAGAGAGGAAAAATAAGAGAGGAAGAGGCATGTAAAGAAAAAACACGGAGTTAAAAACGACGGACAAAAGCTAGGTCCGTCGTTTTTACCCAGATAACACGGCCACAAAAAGGCACCATTTTGATAAAAACGACGGGTCCAAAGTATGATAGAAGTAGAATACGGAAACTTCTAGAGAAAGAAAGAAAGAAGAGAGAAAGTTGAAAGAAACGTAATTAAATTGATGTGTAATCTTTTCTTACATTTACAAGTCACTGCTCGAAGGTTTATATACCTGAGCTTCCAATTCTAACTATACTGCACTTAACCAACTAACTAATCCAGCTGTCAAAGCTTAACAACTTAGCTGATGTGTAAGCTGAGTTGGCAGTATTAAAAGGAAATGACAAAACTATCCTAACATCCTCTCTCAATTGAAGCCCGCGTAAGCTTCAGAAGGCCAGCTTGATGTTATTCCAAGCTTCATTCGAAGATAAACAAATTGAGTAGTGCCTAGAGCCTTGGTGAATACATCTGATGTATGTTCCTCAGTAGGAACATACCTTATCTCCATAAGCTTGCTAAGCACCTTGTCCCTGACATAATGAATGTCAATCTCAATGTGCTTAGTTCTAGCATGAAGAACAAGGTTATAAGCTAGAGCTACAGCTCCCAAATTATCTGACCATATAATTGGTGGCTTTAACAACAAACCAAGCTCCACTGTAAGCTGTAGTAGCCAGCTCATTTCAGTGGTAATATTGGCAAGGGCTCGGTACTTAGCCTCTGTGCTAGACCTTGCCACCACTGATTGTTTCTTGCTACTCCAAGAAACAAGATTAGGGCCTAGAAACACACAGTAGCCACTACAAGATCGTCTGTCATCCGGGTTACAAGCCCAGTCGCTATCAGCAAAACCATGAAATATAAGCCTGTTCTTGTCTGGTTTCTTGAGAGCCAAGCCATAATCCCTTGTGCCTTTAAGATATCGAAGCAACCTTTTACATGCTTCCCAATGTGCAGTCCTTGGAGCATGCACAAATTGGCAAAGTTTGTTGACAGCAAAAGTTATGTTTGGTCTTGTGATAGTTAGATACTGCAAAGCACCAACAACACTCCTATATTCTTCAGGTTTCTGTAAAATATCCCCATCAAACAATGACAATTGTCTCACTGTGAGCATTGGTGTAGAGTAACTTCTTGCCTCATGCATCTTGGTCTTGACCAACAAATCATTAATGTATTTTCTTTGTGATAACTTGATTCCTGTTTTGGATTTAACAACCTCAATGCCCAAAAAATAATTCAAATCACCCAAATCCTTCAAGGAGAACTCATTGTGTAGATCAGCAATGAGAGTAGAAACAAACACAGAGTTGGAACCAGTGATGACTAAATCATCAACATAGATGAGGATGAAACAGTGAACATTACTATCTTTGAAGATAAACAATGAACTATATGCCACAGAGCCAATAAAACCTCTTCTTTCAAGAGAAGCCTTGAGCTTATCAAACCATGCCCTCGGAGCCTGTTTAAGGCCATAGAGAGCCTTTTGCAACTTACACACATATGTAGGATGTGATGAACTAGTGTAGCCTTCAGGCTGAACCATATAAACTGTTTCTTGTAAGTTGCCATTTAGAAAGACATTATTAAAATCTAATTGTTTCACTGGCCAGTCAAATGTGAGAGCTAAAGTTAGAATAACTCTGATTGAGGAGGATTTAACCACAGGGCTGAAAGTTTCAAAGTAATCGAACCCAGGTTTCTGATTAAATCCTTTTGCAACTAATCTGGCCTTATATCTTTCCACACTCCCATCAGCATTATATTTGATTCTATACACCCATTTATTGCCAACAATATTCATTTCAGGAGTGTAAGGAACAAGAGTCCATGTACCTGCATCCATAAGAGCATTATACTCCTTATCCATGGCTGCTTTCCATTCTGTACATTGCAAGGCAGTTCTTGTTGTTTTAGGCTCAAAAGAGAAAACATTGCCCAAGTCAGGAGGTGTAGATGTGGACTTCTGAGATGTGGTTGAATCAATCTCTCCACTGTGAACTTTCTGCCCTTGAGAAGCAAAGACCAACTTTGTAGTCTGAAAAGCCCGAGGCTTAACGATACCATTCTTTGATCTAGTAAGCATAGGATGTGAGTTGTGAGTAATAGGTAAACTGACCTCAAGTTGAATACCAGAAGTGTTGATAGTTTCAGACTGACAATGTGCATTAGTATGATCATTTGCACAGTTTTGATCTCCAGAATTTGTGTTATCAACAACTAGAGTACCCAAATTTTGAAAATCAATAGAAATATGAGAGATATAACCTTTATCAGCAGTACTAGCACCTTTTACACTTGTAGAGACTACAGGTTCTGACAGTGGAACAGAATGGACACATCTGATCTCATGGTTAGTCTCAGTTTCTGAAGCAGAAAGAACAGGAGTACTCAAATTTTGAGTGTCACCAGAAGAAGATGAAACTTTAGCATTAGGTAATGTATCATTTGTATTTAGATTTGCTAGAACAAAAATAAATCTCAAAGTATCACATTTCCCAGTAACTCCTTCAGAAACAACAAAGTTACCATTTGCACAGTTTTGAGCTCCAGAATGTGCATTATCCACAACCAAGGTACTCAGATTTAGAAGCTGCATAGATGAAGCTGGAATTTTAGTAGTAATAGAGGTATTACCCTTATTGAGACTTGTGGGAATTACATCTAACCCCAAAACATCACTATTAACTGAATTCTTCCCTTGAGAACCTTGTACAGCCCCAGAACATGCATTATCAACAACCAAGGTACTCAAATTTTGAAGGTGCATAGATGAAGCTGGAATTTCAGTAGTAATAGAGGTATTACCCTTATTGAGACTTGTGGGAATTACATCTGACCCCAGAACACCATTATTAACTGAATTCTTCCCTTGAGAACCTTGTACAGCCCCAGAACATGCATTATCAGCAACCAAGGTACTCAAATTTGGAAGCTGCATACATGAGGCTGGAATGTCAGCAGTAACTGAATGATGAACCTTGTTGAGACTTGTTGGAACTATATGTGACCCCAAAGCACCACTATTGACTGAATGTGAGTGATTTTGTGATAAATTTGTAAAACCAGTGAGAAATGGAAACTCATTCACATTGAATTCAACACTATTGGAAATGTATATTCTACCAGATGAGTGCAAACATTTGTACCCTTTAAATCCATCAGCATATCCAATGAATACACACTTAGATGTATGAAACTGAAATTTCTGAGAATGATAAAGTCGAAGATATGGAAAACATGCACAACCAAACACCTTCAATCTATCATAATCTGGAATGGTATTGAAAAGTTTCTGAAAAGGACTATCATACCTCAAAACAACAGTAGGAAGTCTATTAAGAATGTAGACAGATGTATTGAAGGCTTCCCACCAAAAGTCCAAGGTCATATGTGCTTAAGACAAGAAGCTGAGACCAATTTCAACGATACTTTTGTGCTTCCTTTCAGCCTTACCATTCTGATTATGAGTATAAGGACATGAATGTCTGAATAGAATGCCATGATCTTTTAAATAAAGAACAAAGTTTTTATATTCCCCTCCCATATCTGACTGTATGCATCACAAAAAGATAAAGTAGAGGCATCTAAAGTGATTCCTTTATTATGAAAAACAGTATTACAAAGTTTTAAAACTTGGTTCAATACAGGTAGTGAAAAGTGACCAAGTCTTCGATGCAAAAGATCAATGGAAACAACTAAAGTTTTATTTACAGACAAAGCAACTGAAGCCAAATCAGATTTGACATTATCTTCATCACCAAAAGTAGAAGTATAGCATCTTGATATGTTTGAGAATTGTGAAGCAGAATGAACAGAAGAGCTGTCTGAAGAAGCATCTGGAGAAGAAAAACTGCACGGCAGAGAGGTAGATGTCTTCAAACTTGGTAGTTCTAACTTGTAAAGTCCTCCTTCAAGAGTTCCTTGGAGCACCACTACTCCCAGCTGTTTGTGCTTAACAAGGCAAACATTAGCAAAGAATTCAACACTAACATTATTATCTTGTGTTAGTTTTGAAATGCTAAGTAAATTCTTAGCTATAGTAGGCACAAGTAAGACATCTTTGAGTAAAATCAAATATCCAGAATGGCCTGAAAGAACAGTATTGCCAAGTCCAGTGATTTGAACACCTACTCCATTGCCTACAAGCAATTCATGCTTACCATTATAGTCAGAATGCTGAAGAAGAGCTGAGCTATTGGAAGCAACATGATTTGTTGCTCCACTATCCAAATACCAGCTTGGATCCTCCACTGGAACAGATGTAATATAGTGAGAGGTTAAGGCTTGTGGGGACTCATTATGACCAAGAAGAAGTTGTGGAGATCCAGTAAACATAGCAGGAGAGCTCTAAAATTTAGATTTAGTTCCCAATCCAGCAAACTGATTAAACAATGGCATGGGAGTGTGAAATGCTTGACCAGAAGAACTAGGTAAACCATTTATATTCCCAGATCTGCCAAGATAAGGACCATACGAACCATATAAAGATGGAGACATCTGAGCAACATGAGGCAGACCAGCAAACTGAACCATGTTTGCCTGTGGTATGGGCAGGTTTGAACTAGTAACAGGATTGACTGGATTACCAAACCTAAAGTAGCATATATCTGCAGTGTGACCCAACTTCTTGCAAATTTGACATTGTAACCTATTAGGCTTCCCTCTGCCTCTGCCACGAAATTTTGGTTTTTCATTCCCAAGATAACTATCAGTGATAGTGTTTGTGTTGTCAACTTGAGAACTAGAATCTGTGATTCTATTGGTAAAGTCAAAATTCAAAGATTGTGACTTGACAGTATTGAACACAAGTTTGGGAGTAGAAGAAGAGTGAACAGAACCTACTTCCATATACTCAGTTTGATCATTGGACAAATTATGATTCAATTTAGCAGCAAAATCAGCAGACAAGTCATAAGCATTGTTTGTGTTCACCATATGCACAGAATTACCAAAATTTGAAGTCAAATCAACAACAGCAGAGGTATTGTGTTGTTCAAGCCTATTCTCACAATATAAAAGATGTTGTTTTACCTCATATAGACTGGGAAGAACAGATCGCGTGGTCAAATTGATCACCAAATTTTCATATTCTGGTCCGAGTCCACCAAGAATATAGGAACCAATTCCTCTTCAGTAACCGATCCACCTCCAGCAATTAGTTGATCAACAACATTTTTCATCTTCAAGAAATAGGCAGAAACAGAGAGAGTGTTTCTTAATGTTTGAAGTTGAATCCTTATCTGGATTTGATTCATCTTGGACTTGGATGCAAAATTGAGTTCTAGCACCCTCCAGATCCTTCTTGAAGTTTTTAAACCAATGATCAGGCCAGGAATTTTATGAGAAATAGCTGAAACTAACCAGCCAAATATGAACTGATCTTGTAGAATCCACCATTGTTGCTCAGGAGTAAAGCTTTGTAAAATCTCACTGTCAACATCTTGTTGTAAACCAATGATGTCCTCCATAAACAGAGGTTCTTCACGCAGAACAAAGTTATCCAGTTGATGTCCACAAAGTAAGGCCAAAACTTGTGTTTTCCAAAACATAAAATTTCGAGGACCTAATTGCATAAGAGAACTTGGAAACGGTGAAATTGTGACTAGATTCTTACGCACCAAATCCATGACTGATCTTGCTTGATTGAAGCCAGCACTTGGAATAACTGGTGCTTCTTGATCACCTTGTATTTCTTCCGTTGCCATTATTAACAGATATTGAGCTCTGATACCATATGATAGAAGTAGAATACGGAAACTTCTAGAGAAAGAAGAGAGAAAGTTGAAAGAAATGTAATTAAATTGATGTGTAATCTTTTCTTACATTTACAAGTCACTGCTCGAAGGTTTATATACCTGAGCTTCCAATTCTAACTATACTGTGCTTAACCAACTAACTAATCCAGCTGTCAAAGCTTAACAACTTAGCTGATGTGTAAGCTGAGTTGGCAGTATTAAAAGGAAATGACAAAACTATCCTAACACAAAGCCAGGCCCGTCGTTTGTTTTTTTTTTTTTTACCCAAGAAGGGTTAGGCTCTTCGTTTTTACCCAAATAACACAACGGTTTTGTAATGGAACAGTCGTTTTTACTCCAAACGGTATCGTTTTGTGTAAACACGACGGTTTTGTCTACGGAATCTTTTGGAACGTCGTATATAGCCTACAACCAATACACATGGCATCCACGTGTCTTTTGACATTATAAACGACGGTTTTTGTAGGAAACCGTCATTTATAACATAGATTAAAAACGACGGTCCCCACGAGAACTGTCGTATATAGCCTACAACCAAGGCACGCGGCATCTACGTGTCTTGGGGCATTATAAACGACGGTTCCAGTGGGTAACGGTCGTTTATAACCTACAACAATAACGACGGTTCTTCCTAACCCGTCATTTATATTTTTTTTATGCAACGAACCGTCATTATTATTTATCCCAATAGTTAATAATCTTCATTTTAATGTATCAACGTCGGTTACTCCGAAAACCGACGTTTATATAGAATTCATAGCCGTTGTATATGATCTCTTTTTGTAGTAATGCCACATCATACTGATTTATATAGATTGCAGTCAGGTGCTAGTCACATGACTCATCTCTTTTTATAAATTAGAGATAAGTAAATTGGAATTTTAAAAAAATATTAGATTTTTCAGTCGAATAGGCCAACTAAAGTATTATGAAAATAGTGTGTTCAAAATCTTCACTGCAAATAACTAAACTAAGCCTCATTACGGTACAAATAGCCCTTTTAATTCTAACAATAAATATATGAAAAGTTTATTTACATAAAGCATATAAATGAAGTTAAAATGTTTAAGTTTTATAAATCTCTTCGTTTCTTGGCGTTTCAAAATACTGTATATTTTATATACATAGTCCGGACTATATATAAATATAATATATATATATAATATACAATTATTTAGACCCTAGCTAATTATGCAGGGACAAGTTAACGATTTTTATAATATTATTAAACTAAATTTGATATTTTGAATTGTCGAAGGAATAATAATAATAAGTTAATATGTTTAAAATTAAAATAAATGTTACAGCAATTAATATATAATATAGATATAATATATATACTTATATATAATAAATAATCATTTGGACCCTAGCTAATTATGTAGGGACAAGTTAACGATTTTTTTATTATTATTAAACTAACTTTGATATTTTGAATTGTCGAAGGAATAATAATAAGTTAATATGTTTAAAATTAAAATAGATGTTACAGCAATTAATTTATAGATCGATGTTTTTAAATATGAGATGCATATACAAAAAACATGTACTAGAGATGAAAATGTTCAAGTGTTATAAATCCTTTTTGTTTTTCGCTTTGATCATCACTATCATCTTTGTTCTCTTCGGATATTCAGGTAATTAAATATAATTTGTTCAATTATTATTTTTATCAAAAGCTTAAGTTAGTGCTTTGGGTCTTTAATATATTTTTAATTTTTTCATAAGCTTAAACTATTAGAGATGCATTATCATTTCTTTTATGTTTTCTCTAACATAATTAATATATATTACATCTTATATATCTTATTGATAGCCTCTATTCATTAATGAGATAATCATATAGATCAAATTAGGCTTTGTCAATCTCTCTTGCAATATTAATTAGATTCCATGTGTTTGGCGATCCCTCTTTCTTTACCACACGTTAAAGATAAAGTAGCATTTATTCTCTTAGAGATAAATAATTAAAAGTTCATGGAATCAAGCAGTATGTTTGTTATCCAGAAATGACGGCCTATCCAATCTCCTATTATTTAATATTTATCGCTATATAAACTTTAATATATATATCTGTGTGTATATACACATATATTTAGAATTGTTCTCCAATAATAATCATTTTCCTTCTCATAATTGCCCATATATAACTAGTGACATAATAAGTCGTATGAGTAAAACTAATAGAAGTTGTGATAATCGTTAGCAATTTTCACATCACCATATCTCCTATTATATATTGAGAAATATATATAGTTATGAGGAAATCAAATCTCCCTCAGTCTGTATATAATAAATCTCTCAAAATGGTTTTATAATCATACTCTATTCGATTGATCAGTTTCTGGGTTAATTTCTATTGTAATGGATAATAAAAATTGTTATACATATCTCTATTCATTAATGTCAAATATATATGTACAGACCAGGCCAATAAATAATAATTTTCTAAAAGATATTACTTTCTTAAAAAAGTAATAAAATTTTAATCTCACAGAGATAATAAAAATAATGGGTTGGTATACGTGGAAATAATTTCATAAATAGGGTTTTTCAAATCCTGTACAGCATGANATTTAAATTGGATTACTAAATTAACATTTGATATTAACAAATTAATTTAGAAAAATAAATTAAAAAAATGATATTAGACTTTTAGTGAAATAAACATAGTGTTACATAATCAATTGGAGAAGATTTTTATTTTTCACTTTCTATGAAATATATTTAATGCCCTATAATCAACAATAATTTTTATTTTGTCTGCCAAATTAATTCTAATAGACAAAGCCATTAGAGATGCTTTTATCAATCTACTCAGCAAAAAATAAATATAGATATATCTACATTAACATTTTATTGGGTGTAGGTCGCCTGGGTTTATATATGCTGGACGTTAGCAATCTTTGGATGTCAAAAAAAATATGTATTTCACATGGATTATATACAAACTGCATTGCCAACATGTTTTTGTTGACAACACCTGATAAATTGAAATGTCGTATATACAAGTTTTGTTTATAATAAAAGACGTTGCTCAACATTTTATAAGAAACAGAACAAAATTACTCTATGGCTTTCTGAGCATAAACAACTCATAGTTTATCAATTTACCAAAAAATAAAAAAACCTCGCTATTTATCAAAAAAAAGAAAAAGAAAAAGAGCATAGACAGCTCACATTGTTTGTCGTGAACTACACATATTCACCTCCTAATATGGGATCATCTTGCAGTACGACTCTTGATTATGGCTGTATTAGTAGAATCATGCTTATACGTTGACAAGTGACATTACAAAAATAATGTAAAATATATAATCAGGTATAACTAGTAACATTATTTTGGAATTGTTACAATATTTGTAGACTATATTATTTTATTTATGGACAAGTTACTTTACGTTTGAATAATATTTTTTTTTTCAGTATTGTTATTCCGTTTATAGACAATATTACTTCATTTGCAGATTATTTTACCTTTTTTATAGACAATATTACCTTGTTATAGATAGCATATTGCAAATTGCGTTATTTAATTTATGGACCATAATACCTTACTCGGTAATATTACACCATTTGTTGACTATGTTACTTTGTTTATGGATTATTTTACTTTTTTGTGTGTAACATATTACTCTGTTATGGATAACATGTTATAATAGTGTTACTTGCTTTATGGACCATGTCACCTCACTTGTGGATAGTGTAACATCATTTTGGTAATGTTATAATATTTTTGGACTACATTACTTCATATGGACAAGTTACAGGTTGTTTGAACAATATTACATCCTTTAGATATTGTTACTCCGTTTATGGATTATGTTACTTCATTTGCAGATTATTTTACCTTTTTATGGACAATATTACATTGTTATGGATAGTATGTTACAAATTGCGCTACTTGATTTATGAAACATAATACATCACTCAGTAATATTACATCACTTATGGACTATTTTACTTTATTTATGGATTATTTTACTTTTTTTGTGGACCATATTACTTTGTTATAGATAGCATGTTATAATAGTGTTACTTGCTTTATGGATCATGTCACTTCACTTGTGAATAGTGTAACATCATTTTTGTAATATTACAATATTTGTGGACTGCATTACTTTATTTATGGACAAGTTACATGTTGTTTTAACAATATTACCTTATTTCGGTATTGTTACTCTGTTTATGGACAATATTACTTCATTTGTAAATTATTTTACCTTTTTATAGATAATATTAGATTGTTATGGATAGCATGTCGCAAATTGCATTACTTGAATTTTGGACCATAATACCTCACTTCTGGATAGTGTACCATCATTTCGGTAATATTACACCGTTTGTTAACTACATTACTTCATTTTTGAATTATTTTACTTTTTTTATGGACCCTATCACCTCGTTATGGATAATTGTTGTTGTTATTATTATTATTATTATTATTATTATTATATTTTTTTAGTAATATTTACATATTTTTAAGTTAATAAATAAAACTTTGAAATTGATNCATTAAGCCCCACAATTGTAATGAATAATGATATCCATAAACACTAATTAACTTCAAAAGCTAGCCTTAGTTAGGTCCAAAATCTCTCATTTTGAAATTTGTATTAGTAACACTTCATGAACTAATGATAGTTATTAAAGGCAAGAAAAACACCTCAATTAATAACATTGGGTACTAACAATGACTTTGATAAAGTATTATGACTTTCACCGAGGAGATGGATATTAAAATATCACAATGTTCAGTAGTATCTACAAAATTATGAACAAATAATTTTATACGGACCATTTATCAAACAAAAATATTTAAGTAGGTCTACTACTTAAAATTGCAAAAGTACACCATTTTCTATTTTCTTTTAACTTTTTTTCATTCATAAAAAAAANTATGATAAAATTGTAAATTTGTATTAGTAACACTTCATGAACTAATGATAGTTATTAAAGGCAAGAAAAACACTTCAATTAATAACATTGGATACTAACAATGACTATGATAAAGTATTATGACTTTCACCGTGAAAATAGACATTAAAATATCACAATATTCAGTTGTATCTACAAAAGTATGAACAAATAATTTTATACGGACCATTTATCAAACAAAAATATTTAAGTATGTCTCCTACTTAAAATTGCAAAAGTACACCATTTTCTATTATTTTTTTTAACTTTTTTCATTCATAACAAAAAATAAAAAATAAAAAATAAAACCTTACAATTAATCAAAATATTTTTTATTATTACAAAATGAAAGATTGTTTAGAAACATTAAATATGATATTATATATAGTTTTTAATTAAACAAATTTTCTCTATACATGGTTCTAAAATTCAATGAAAAAAAAAACTTTTAGAGGAAAAACATTAGATGGGCTGAAGGGGTGCTGGTGGGGAAAAGTTGTTCGAGAAGACTTTGTTTGGTATATAGGAAAAAAAATGCAGCTGAAAATAAATTTAAGTTTTTTTTTTTTTTTTGGCCAAATCGGTTAAACATGTATATATTACCAGTTGTTTCCCATGGGAAAGTTGTTCCGTACAAAATCCCAGGGAGCATCTTCCTTGTAAGTCCTTTTATGGGTTTATCTTTTGAGCTTTAATGCAAGTTTTTTCAACAAAAACAAAAAATAAAATAAAATACAGATGCCCATAATTGGTGCCGATTAATGAAAACAATTCATATTTCTTTTTAATTGTTCAATGTCTACCTCATCTTCTCTTAGAAAATCAATTTTACTTCTCATATTTTACTTTACTTTCTTTTGTTTTTATTTCTTTCTCTCTGGAACTCTTTCTCTTTCTTTCTTTTTTTCCTCTCTTTCTTTTTTCTTTTTTTCCAATCTCATTTGTGGTTAAAGATTTTCAAATTAATTGGAAAAGTTTTGAATCTCTACTTTTTTAACTAAACTCGTATATTTAAAAAAAGATTGAATAAAATAAACATGAAGAAAGTTAACAAAATTAAAAATCAAAAAATCAAAATTGAAAACAATTATCCCCGCCTTATAATTTTTTTATATTGGGCAGTGTGTTTAATTGAAGGGTGGAGATTAAATATATAGATCGGATTGTACAATTACATGTCCTGCCCACCTCCACCTTCCAGTTACTCAGCCCGCCCTGTGTTAGGCAGGTTTACAACTTTTTTATTATTTCTGTGTACATAATTTTCTCTCATATACTTTTTTTTTGGTTTTAATACACTTTAATACTCTTTAAAATTGAATTTGTTCACATAAGAGTCTCTACAATTAATTTATACAATTGATACCCTCTAATTTGAAAAAAGTTGCACTTTTGTCCAATTTAGTTAAAATTGACAAATTCTGTCAATTTATATGTTACGTACATAGCACGTTACCTTCAAAATTGATTTTTTTCATTTTTTACTGTATAAAAAATTAAAAAACATGAAGAACAAAAATTAAAATACATTTATGGCTCTTTTTTTTCAAGTTTTTGGTACAATTAAAAATGAAAAACTCAATTTTGAGGGTAACTTGCCATGCACGTGACTTATAAGTTGACATAATTCATCAATTTTAACTAAATTAGACAAAAAAATACAACTTTTTTCAAATTATAGAGTATCAATTGTACAAATTAAATCTTTTTTTTTAATTGGCAAACGAGCTTATGCTGCATGATAGTCTTTTTTTATTATTATCTTTTGATTATTATAATAGATATGTACTTTTTATTACTATGGATGTATTTTTTTATTATCTTTTGTTTGAAAAATACTAATTTGCTTGATTAATCTTTCTTTGATTGATTTTTATTATCTTTTTGTTGCAAGTTTATTATTTTCTTTAAAAATTGGAACAGGCATTTTTCATTTCTGTCTTGAGCCTCGCCCATGGAACAACACACTGCCTAGCTATGGGAGATTTATTGTTTCACGGGTGGGGTGCATCTTAGTCACGGACGTGTGTTTGACACGGACGGGGTGCACGACAGAAGCACATAATATTTTTGTCCTGTACTTTATCTGTGAAACAACAAACTGCCTCACCATGGGTGGTGTGTTATTCCGTTGGCAGAGTAAGTTTTAGTCTTGGACTCCAACCATGGGCTCACACACTGCCCATAGCATGGGCGATGTGTTTTTCCATGGATGAGGTATACGATAGAAGCATATGTTGTTTATATCACGTAACCTTCCCTTAGAACAACACACCACCCATACTATGGCAATGTATTATTCCATGGGCGAGATTTATATACATCATCTACACTGCTTTTATTTAAACACATTACCCTTTAAAAGGTAGAGTGCGTAGTTTTTAAACAAAATGAGTTTCACAAAGAATACAGAGAGCTTTAATGATACTTTTAAAAAATTAGTAAGTAGGCATATTTTTGTCCCTTCAAATCTATTAAGTCTATTAAGTGATAATAACACAGACCAAAACTAGATTATGGAAAGTGCCATTTTTGCAAAAAAAAAAAAACACCCAGCTTAAATCACGGCAAAGTGCAAAGGATTTTTTTATTGAAAATGAAAACATCTCTATTTTGATTTAGTTTCCAAATAGCAACTATTATTATTATTTTTTTGGAAAAATTTACTACGAGGGAGGTGAGAGAGAGAGAGAGAGGAGAAAGAAAAAGATGGAGATGTGTAAAGAAATAAAATGAATTTTTTAGAATTGAAGGGCTGAAGTGATGGGCATGAATAGATTTTTTTTTTAAATTGATAAACTCTTTTTTATTAATTTGGCTCAATCATGCACCGGTACAAAAAAAAAAATTAAATAAAAAAAAAGATTGGGTAGGAATCTATTCTTTGGGTCACATGGAATACTCTTGGAATCATTATTTGGGTTTTGGGAACCTATAATTAGAATTTTATTTTATTTTATTTTGGGGTAGAAAATTGGAATGTTCAACTTTTGGAAGTGGTGGTTTTACTAAACAGTTGTACAAAGACAGATTGATACATTCGGATTACATTCAAATTAATCTTATTTCCTTTTTATGTCCGTAAATATTGTTTCAATGAAAACATCACCAATGAATGGCGTTGGGGAGGAAATGAACACGACTGACCCATCATCCAAGTTGGTATAGTTGTTGGTTTGAAATTTGAAGCAACATTCTGAAGCCTCTCCTCCCACCATTTCATAGAAAAGGGACCGAGCAGCCGTACAGAAATCTTTAATGTCAAATTAAGTTGACATCCCTTATATCACAAATCAATATATAAGACATTTTCATGAATTCAGTACCTCTATTACGGCAATCCATTATAAAGTCCTGATTTCTTACATTATTTTTCTTTTTTCTTTTTAGTGGAACTTTTTGGACATGTCCGTAAACTATTTAAATATGAAATACTTTTAGGTCATAACATTCTTTATCAGCTTTCTAAACATATACATGGGGTTTATATGTTTCTACCCAAAAAAAAATATATAAAGAAAAGTAAATTGTTGGTAACTACGTCTAGGTAAATTTGCATTATTCAATTTAAATATGATAGAGAATGACTAAGAAAAATCTGAAGAATTCAAAATTATTTTTGATGTGGACTTTGGATGAGACCACAGATTATATAATTTTTGTAGCTATCGACAAATTAAATTCATTTTTAAGTACATTTTTGAAGACATTTGGACCTCTTGGGTTCTATCTAATTTCTTCTATCGGCCATGTATCAGAGTCCGCAACTCTTTTTTTTATTTTTACTTTTTGGAAAGTTGTGATACTTGCGGTGTTGTCCTCCATTTGGTTTGTGCTGGATAAAGCATTATTTTAGGAGGAGATGATTCCTTTACCTTTGCCTTATTATTTATATAGTGTTCAATTCACGAAGCTAGTTCATTGAAAACTAGTTGTATGTTCGACTTGGTTAATGAATGATTGATTTTACTTGAGCTTGTGATGATAGGCCCGTTAGGTAAGGTCCTAGAATAATACCGATTGTTCGATCTTTTCTGAATGTGATCGAGATTAAGGGTATGTTTAGTATAGCTTACGCAAGTAGAATTTTTTGGTTGTAGAGCTTCAAATGCTAAAGCTTTTCAAAGAATATCTTTTATTAAAAAGCTAATGGTTGTTTGATTGTAAGTAAAAGAATTGCATTAAATGGTTCTCGGGTTTTCCGTATAAGCTAAAAAAGAGATTTTTAAAAGAATCTCAAAATTTTAACTTTTTTTAAAACAACTTAAAAAAGCTCTTTTTTTTTTACTCAACAAGTGCTTGTTGACTATGTAGTTGAACATCTATTTTATTCAAAAAGAGATTATAGCCTTCGAGTAGAGCTATCGCAATAAAAAAATATACAAAATAGGCTCTAATATTGATGGAGCGGCCAATGGATGTCGTGGTCTTATTGGCTGTGGTGGGGTGTTTCGGACATCTAGAGATTTTGTTAAGGGTTGCTTTGCAATTGTTATGAGAATATTTTTGCTTTTGAAGTAGAAATTCATACTGTCATTTATGCCTTTGAATATACAAGGAGTTTCAATTGGAACTTTATATCACTTGAGAATGATTCAACTTATGTGATTAATTTAATCATAAATTGTGTATAGAGGTTCCATGGAAGTATAAAGCTATTTGGGCCTCCTGTTTATAGCTAAATTATTGCCTTCATTTTGTTGCCTCACATATTTACCGAGAAGAAAATGCAATCGCAGACGATTTATCAAAATATGCGATTTCTTCTATTAGTAAGAATTGGCAGTTTAACTGGCCGTCTTTTTTTGTTGCATCTCATGCAATATTTAGAGGCCTAGAAAGTTTCAATTTTGCTAGTTTTGTATTTGAATATCTTTGACTTTTGTTATTTCTTCTTTTTGCAAGTGTCTTAGCTTTGGCTTGTGGTTATTGTCTTCTTTGTACTTTGGATATTTTATTTTCTTCCATAATATTTGGCTAGGCTTTCATGGAATTTGTGAGTTAGCGATTTTGGCTTCTTCGGATTCTTCTAAGTCTTCATAGTTATCTATTTGAGTTAAGTACTACTTATTGATTGCACTGTATTTTCCTCTTGTTGCGTAGCAATGAATACTTGGTCAATCTAACCCTATTACTAAGATTATGATTTCAACATTATTATCCATCTGTACTTTCAACATTGTGATGGATAGAAACCCCATTATATATATTAAATTTCATTTAATTTGTGGATTAATGTGCATTGCCTATTGCAAAAATAGGCTTAATTCATGAGACTTTGCAATGCATATTTTTGATCAGTTCATTTTGTAATGTTTTTCCACAAGGTAGAAATAATTAAGTGTTATTTCATTATGGGAATTCAAGAGAGAATGAAATGGAAAAGAAAGTGGAATGGATGGAGTATGGTTGGATTTTGTAAAGAGTTTACACAATCCTAATTGGAGAAATCTCAATTAAATTAATATTTGAGCAAACCATTTATTCAAAGTACATTACTTACACATATGGGTAACAGTAAATACAAGAATTGTACATAACAAGATTATTCTCTATTATGCCCCTTTAATATGGAGGGACTAGGAGTGACCAATCTTGTAACTGAGGTAGAGAAGTTGTTGGTGAGACATGGTTTTACTTAAGGCATCTACAAGATGATCTTTGCTAGAAACATATGAAACTCAAAGCTTATCACGCAATACTTTTTCACGGACAAAGTGAAAATCTACACGAATGTGTTTCATACGTGAGTGAAGCACAAGGTTTACAAAAAGGTAAATAGCACCAACATTATCGCAATAGATGGAAAGAACTTGGGTGAGTTGCACTCATAATTCACTAAGAAAAGACAATAGCCTAGACACTACAATCGTGACTAAGGAATGTGGGAATTATTTTTTCTTTTTAGAGCACCACAAGATGGAATTAGTGCCTAAGAAAACAACATAAGCAGAAGTAGACATGTGCCTTTGAAAACAACATAAGCAGAAGTAGACATGCATTCATTGTTGTTCCCAACCTAATCAACATCAGAAAAGGCATGAAGAAAAAGAAGAGACTTGCATTTTAAGAAAGGACCATGATGGAACTTACACTTCAAATAGCACAAAAGGCGTTTAACTGCCAACCAGGGGATGTTAATAGACTTGTGCATAAATTGCAAGAGATAATTCACAATATATGCAACATAAGAACAATTGTGGGAATGATATTGAAAGCTACCAATAATAGTGTGATATTTTCTAGCATTAGATAGGTTTGTACGATCATGAAAAGTAAGAGAAATAGATGTGGACAACGGTGTAGAGACATCCTTGGCACTAAACATACCAGTATGCATAAGCAGATCATGAATGTACTTGTATTGGGTAACGAATAGGCCATCAGAAGAGGAGGTTACCTCAACTCCAAGGAAATAAGTTAAGGCCTTTAGATCCTTGACTAAGAACCAATCAACTAGTGAATGGAAAAAGGTAGCTAGATGCGCACTATTATTACTTACAAGAATTATGTCATCAATATAAACAAGAATATACATAAATGAAGCATCTTTACGGAGAATAAAATGTGGGTATCAACTCAAGAGTTCACAAAGCCATAAGTGAGAAGATAGTTGTGCAACTCATGATAACAAGCAAAAGCTTGCTTAAGGCCATATAGAACTTTTTGAAGATGACAAACATAAGATGGATAATTGGCATCAACAAAACTTTGAGGCTGAGTCATAAAGACTTTCTCATTCAAAGTATGATGCATGAAGGCTTTGTTAATGTCATGTTGGTGAATGAGCCAACCATGAGAAAGATCCAAACAAAGGACTACATGAACATTTGCAGATTTGACAACAATAGTGAAAGTCTTACTATTATCTAGCTTGAGATGTTGGTGAAAGCCTTTCCACCTAGAAGACCTTTATACCAGTGAATAGAGCAATCACAATTATGCTTGATACGAAACACTCATTTACATTCAACAAGGTTTTGATGACGGATAGTAGGTACAAGCTCTCTAATGCGATTATGAATAAGTGCATCAAATTCCTTAAACATGACATCATGCCAATAAGGTATTTTGAGCGCTTGAGAAGCCAATGTCGGTTTAGGTGATTTAGGAATAGAAGGTTTAGAGGCCACATAGAATTTGGGCATTAAGTTGGGCAAAACATGTTGTTTTGAACAATTGCATATGTTATGGGTGCGAGTAACAAACAATGAGTGATCATGAGAATGGATACTAATGCTGCTGCGAGCAACCGGTGGAGGCGAGGAAAAAGAACTAGAAACATCATGCTCTTCATCCACATAACCAGTATGATTTGGAGAGGGATGATTCATAGAAGGACACAGTAGAGAGCCTAATATTGTATAATAACCCATCTTGTCACTGCCTGAATTTTTGAATTTTGATTAGGTTGACAAAGGTTGACCCAATTAACTGCGTACGGATTTAAAAGTTTACTTTTTCTACGATCAAGTTTTGCTATTTACCATATCACAATGGCATTGGTCTCACCAATACGAGTTCATGTAAATTGTTGTCGTTGTCTGGCTAGTGGTGGTAGAATCTTTTGTAATTGTAGAGATTTTATTAAGGGATGTTTTATGATTCTATTGGATTCTATGTTGGCTCTCTCTCAAAAAGTATGAAGTTTTTGGTCAAACTTCTCAGGGGGGTCACCCACAGGAATGCTCCCACTAGAGCATACTTAACCACAGAGTTCTTCCAACCCTGAAGCCAAACGCTTTGAAAAGACTTTGGTTATTAAAAGAGTGCTCACTTTACATTTGAACCATTACCACATGACCCATTTCCACACCCGGGCGATGTGGGATTTGACACCGATCTCTACCAATAAGGTAGCCTGCCAGTGCCTCTCACCCACCCACACTTACTCTGGCTCTAGATCCTGGTCGTCACAATCCACCCCCCTTTTAGGGCCCAGCGTCCTCGTTGGCACATTTTTGGCCGGGTGCAAGCTCTGATACCATTTGTAACGCCACACTTTCTCTCCAACCAATATTGTCTCCAATTTAGCCACCGCACTTCAGACGGTATGGAATTTTTGGTCAGACTTCCCAGGGGATCACTCATAGAAATGCTCCCACTGGAGCACGCTTAACCACAAAGTTCTTCCAACGCTGAAGCCAAACGCTCTGAAAAAGCCTTGATTATTAAGAGAGTGCTCACTTTACATTTGAACCATTACCACATGACCCCTTTCCACACCCGGGCGATGTGGGATTTGACACCGATCTCTGCCAGTAAGGTAGCCTGCCAGTGCCTCGCACCCGCCCACACTTACTCTGGCTCTAGATCCTGGTCGTCACAATTCGACTAATGTGGTGAATCTTTTTGCTTATCGTTTGTTTTAGGTTCCTTGGAGATTCAGGGCTCATTGAAGTGCTTGTTTGAAGTTTATTTCCTCTATATGATTCCATGTCACATACAATTGTAAGGAAGGAAATATGGTTGCTACTTTGCTTTCTAAGAAAGCGATTTCTTCTCCAGCTTCTTGGTCTTAGAAGTTGCCTAATTTTTGTATCGCTACAGTCACATACATTTATAGAGAAGGAAATATGGTTGCTGACAACCGTATAGAGAAGAAAATATAGCTGCTCAAAATTTCATGACTCATTCATAAAAAATTGGGTTACAATTTTGCTCTATGCTTCTTTTGATCATTTGGACGAGGAATTCTTCTTCTTCTCTCCCTTTTCTTTTTTTTTGTCCTAACTAAAAATTTAAAAGGTAAGAATAGTAGAATGGCGGCAAAGATGGCGATGGCGAGAATAAAGCTATTGGTCTGAAGGGTCTGTGTATTAGAAAAAATACTAACGAAAGAATGAATATGTGTAAACAATGAACGAAATGCCATATATAGTTTAACATTAAATAGCAATAAGGACATTTTTGAGAAAAACCAAAATAACAATTGAATAGTTTATGTGGACAAAATTATCAAATTTGATAATGCTGAAACTTTTTTTTTTAACTTATCTTAATTGTGGATATCAATTAAAAAAAAATCCAAATAAATTTATCAAAAATTTATGGATCGGCTCATCTTAATATTTTTTAAAAGGAAACTAGCAAATGAAAGCTCATCTTTCATTATTCTACAGAGTAGTAGTACCTGTTTGACAGAAGTCCAATTAATAACAATAATGAAACTTATTTACCTCAGTGTTTGTTTCCTTATGCTTTTTTTTTTTTTTATGAATCGTTTGTTTCCTTATGCTTCCCTTATATATACTTTTTGAAAAATAATCAAGTGTGAAAACCAAATTGACAGAACAAGTGGTTTACAAGTTCCAATAGTCCCACAATCCCATTACATATTTTAGATAAAATTAAAGTCTATACACGAAGACGTGTTTAGAGACTTTCAAAATCTTGAAAGTGGTCTGGAAAAGTGTTAATTATGGTGCCTATGTGAACAACCACCCAAAAAAAAAAACTTATTTTTGCAGACAAAAAGACTCTACAACAAGCTATGATTATCCTTTTATTTCTTTATTTATTTACAACTACCCAAAAAAAATAAAACTTATTTTTGAAGACAAAAAGGCTCTACAGCTAGCTATAGTTTATCCTTTTATTTATTTATTTAATTAATATGCTCTTTAAGTCTGGCGCTACCTATCACATCCTAGAATAGTCTAGTGGTGGAGCCTTTATTTACATTATGATTTCGAATTCAAATCATATTTCAAAAATAATTATATCTCAAAAAACTGGAACATAAGCCTTGTCGTCACAACTCAAAAAGATTCTACTTGGGGCTTCAATTTTTGTCACATTTCCAACCAAATAAGAGTCTATGTCGTCACAAAAGGGTTTCACCAACACAACCAAACGTCTAGGATTGGGCCCTTTGTGATGCTTTCAGTAACTGTCATCATTCTTCTGATATTGTTTGGACTACATACTTGGTTTTGTTAAATTAATATTTTTATTTATTAAAAATATTATCTTTTGGATTTAAGTGAATTTATATTTGTCCCATATTGTATAAAGAGAAGAATGGATTGAAGTGCTACAAGTATAAATATTTGCCTTGGAAACTGAAAGTAGAGGAGTCCCACATTGAAAGCACAAAGAATTAATGAGCCACATTCTCCTATTTAAATAGAGGCTTCACCAACTTTTGAGAGGATCCCCTCACGCATCAACACACACCAGAAACATAGACTACTTAGTTTATTCTCGTTAGAATTTACTTCGATTAGTCAAGTGTTTTAGTTGAAAATTTTATTTAAAATTCTTTTGATTTGAAAGGCATTTTGTAACCTTTAATTGTTTTGTTCTTGATAATTAATACAACTGTTTGATTAAGTTTGATATTAATTGGCGCACACTTTATTTTTCTTTGGACTGTTATAGGTTTGAAATGGCACGCTCTCACACTTGAGACAACTGATTGTTGTGTTTTACACCAACATATCTTTTGGCACGCCTAGTGGGACAAAAAATTTTGACTGAGGAAGGAATCATGGAACTGCTACACCAGCAGGTGCAGACAACCCAAGCTGCGTCGAATGGCGCAAGGCCGATTCACTGCCAGGAGGAACAACAGATGTAGGCTTTTCAGGCAGTACTCAATGGCAACACGCCATGTACTGAGGCACCGGCCTTTCAAGCCGGGTCCAGTGGAAACGATGTTCAACCTTACATTCTTCCACCGGCTAGGAACAATGTTCCTACCGAGGGGCATGCTAATAACCAATGCCAGACCGTGAGGGATGGTCGGGAAGAACACTTGACACAAGCTTTCCAGGCTGTACCCAACGTACATGGAGGGAGAGCAGATGTTCTGACATATGGAAACCTGTCAGCTCGAAACCAAGGCATGGATCGGGAAGCCGTCGAGACCATCATCCAAGAGATGATGGGACCTGCATTCAGAAGAACTGAATGCCTGTCTTATAGGAGACCATATCTAGATGTTGTAGACCGGATTGGAAATTTCCTAGGGGATTTAAGTTTTCTGACTTCTCTTCTTGTTATGGTGAAGAGAGGAAATCTACCATGGAACACATAGGCCGTTTCACCATCCGGTGTAGGGAAGCAGCGGCCAATGAGTTTCTAAAGCTGCGATTGTTTGCTAGTTCTTTGACAGGTCCAGCTTTCATCTGGTACATCAACTTGTAGACAAACTCTATACATAGCTGGTAAAAATTGGAGCAGAAGTTCCACGAGCAGTTCTACAAGATTGAGCCAGAGATTTTCATGGTTGACTTATCGCACTTGCGACAAATGGATGGAGAATTGGTGCAGTTATTTATAACCCAATTCAAAAAGGTGAGGATTAGATGTCACCTAGACATACTGGAATGGGAGTTCATCAAGCTAGCACAAGGTGGACTAAGCTACAAGCTTCAAAAGAAGTTTGAGGGGACAAAATTTCATGACTTGTTCGAGTTGGTCTCTCTAGCCACTCGATATGAAGGCATCTTGAAAAAGGAGTACCAGAGGAAGAACTCATCCAGAGGGTCATACTACAAGAACCCGAATACTGAAATTCACTTAGTGGAGGCTGAGGACCAAGAAAGCGTAGATGGAACAATTGAAGTGGATGTGGCGGAGGTAATAGCCACACATCCATATGTTTGCAAGGCTTTTGCCAAACCAGTAAAGAGCCAGAAAGTTCCACAAATAGTAATGAATGAGAGGAAGAATCAAGCAGAGCCAGAAAAGGTCTACAGTTTTGATATCTCCAAAGCTGACCAGATCTTTGACCATCTGCTGGCTGACAAAGTAATTAAATTACTTGACGGTCATATTTTACCTACAGCAGAAGAGATGAAGAAGAAGCCATATTGTAAATGGTATGGCATGTGGTCACATCAAACTATCAATTGCGTAGTCTTCAGGAACACTATCTAGACATTGATCGAGAAGAGGACATTGAAATTCCCAAAGAAAGGGAAAGAAATAATGGAGGTGGATAGTAATCCTTTCCCATCAGCCGAAGCGAACATGGTTTTGGCCAATATTTTGGACTTGACAAAATCCAGAGTTAGGGTGGACCCGTGAAAAATGTCATCCAGAAGAGTTTGGAAAAAAGACGTCAAGCTTTGAAGGGAGTAGCCAAATCTCCTTCTAAGGTGTTTTGTACTCAATGCAAGCATGAGGTTGAGGACAAAGGAATAAAGTAACCGACAAGGAATCAAAAACTCGACATGACAAAGCCATCACTAGAAAGTCACAACCAGAATTCTGTTTTCCAACGTTTGGGACTGAAGTTGCAAAATGGATCAGTGAAGCTGAACGATCGACACCGGAGGGGCAAGGTGAGCCCAATCCAAGTCACTTTTTCTAGAAACCATTCGACAAGATTGGTTTCCCAGAAGATCGAGAAGCCAATTATAGAGGTCGATCATTAGTATCGAGCATAACATTCTTATCAACCACCTACCAAAACTCAAAAAATGCGAATACAGCGCCAGCATGCCAAAGCAAAGAGACCTGCCGAGGAAGCAAAGATCATGAGAATGCCATAAAAAAATGGCCTATAATGATAACTCGACCAGAAAATAACAAAGACGATAATGTGTTGAAGGAACTGGAGTCACACATCTGTGGTATGGAGGGGAGACCATAAAATCTGAAAAAGTTGGTTGCAGCTTCAGTTCAGAATGTTGTTGCCTCATCTGGAGTTTCAAGGACAAAAAAGTAGCGTAATGTTTGGGTCAGAAAACAAAACGTTGATATGATCTTCTGCTTGAGAGACTTGGATAAGGATATAATGGAAGAAGACATGGTAGTTTCCTCAATTGATAAGGATTTAACGATTAAATTCGGATCTATGGATGAGGTGGCTATCAACATGGTTACTATTCTGCCGTTGACGTTCAAAGCTCATCCTAACCAAGCAAGTGTGATGGAAGGAGATGTCGTCAAGACTGGAAATGTCAAGGCCAAAATTGCAGAAGAGTCCAAGTCTTCAACAAATGAGCCAAGTCATTCTAGCTCTCAACAGATAGTGTTTGAAAAGCTGATCGAAGAAATGGCGCAGCATATGAAGCCTCTTTACATTAATGCTCATTTCGATGGAGTACCTATAAATAAAGTTCTAGTTGACAATGGAGCAACAGTAAATATTTTGCCGGTTTCCATATTAGCTAAACTATGTAAGAGTGAGCATGATCTCATCCCAATTGATTTGACAGTCAGTAACTTTCAATGAGGATCCATTAAGGCTAAAGGAGTTTTGCATATGGAGATTACCGTGGGGGGAAAATCTACCATGACCACATTCTTTGTGGTAGAGTCCAAATCCAGCTACATTGCATTATTGGGGTAGGATTAGATTCATGCAAGCTTGTTCATACCGTCTTCGTTACATCAGGCTTTATGGTTTTGGAATGGCAAAAAGGTTGAAGTGGTTAAGGCCAATAGCCAGCCTTTTTTAGTCAGTGCCAATGCAGTTGAGGCTTGGTACTATGAAGAAAAAGTTGGTCTCGTCTAATTTTTTGGCAACAACAAACATGGTCGTCCTGCAATGGTTACAACCTGGAAAGATGTCAGAGTGCCTCACAGGATGGCGAAAGAGTTTTGTGATGAGTTGGCACGACCAACAATTGCCCATATATCAAAATAGAACACTAAAGGTTTCCAATGAATATACACCATAATGAAGAAGAGAAAACGATGGCAGTCCATACCACCATCAGGAAACTTGTGGCGTACATGGCAAAAAAGAAGTTGGAAAACAATTCGGCCATTGATTTGGCTGAATGTATCATGGAAGATGACTCTGGGGTAGAATTAGAATTCATCTTTGATGACATCCAACTGGCACCAAAAAAAGATGGATGACTCCATGGCCGAGGTTCAAGATCCATTTCTATAAGTAAATTTGGGAACCAAAGAAGATCCTCGGCCAACCATTGTAAGTAGCATTTTGGAGACTAAGCTGCAGGCTGAAATCATTGAGCTTTTAAAAGAGTTCAAAGATTGTTTTGCTTGGAATTAACCATGAAATGCTTGGTATAGACAGAAAGTTGGTGAAACATTGTCTACCAATTAAAGAAGGATTTCAGCCATTTAAGCAACTACCAAGGAGAATGTCGCTAAAGTTCATGCTCAAGGTGAAGGAGGAAATCGAAAGATTGGTCAAAGTTGGCTTCATCCGAACGGAAAGATTGGTCAAAGTTGGCTTCATCCGAATGGCTCGCTATGTAGAATGGTTGGCCAATATAGTCCCAGCTGTAAAGAAGAATGGGAAACTGGGAATATGCATTGACTTCCAGAATTTGAACTTAGCTACGCCCAAAGATGAATATCCGATGCTGGTAGCTTGTAGATGGGGCAGCTACGCATGAGATTCTTTCTTTCATGGATAGACACTCCGGATATAACCATATTTTTATTGCAGAAGATGATGTTTCCAAGACTGCCTTTAGATGTACTGGTGCAATTGGAATGTTCAAATGGGTTGCCATGCCTTTTGGTTTGAAGAATGTAGGAGCTACTTATCAGAGGGCGATGAATGCAATCTTCCATGACATGATTCGATAGCTTCTAGAAGTTTATATTGATGATGTCGTGGTGAAATCAGATGTTCAGCAAGGTCATGTGGTTGACTTGAGAAAGGCGTTTGAGCGAATGAGGAAACAAAAGCTAAAGATGAACCCTCAAAAGTGTGCATTCGAAGTCTCGGAGGGAAATTTTCTAGGCTTCCTAGTTCATCAGAGAAGCATTGAAGTGGATAAAAATAAAGCTTAAGTTATCGTAGAAGCTAAGCCTCCTCGGAATAATAAAGAATTGCAGAGCCTAATTGGGAAGATTAACTTCCTCGGGAGATTCATTTCAAACTCGTCTGGAAAAATTCAAGCTTTTTCAGCTTTATTGAAGCTAAAAGATGAAGATGAATTTAGATGGGAGAGTCATCATCATGAAGCATTCGACCCCATCAAAGAGTATTTGGCCAGTCCACCAGTAATTATGCCTTCGCGTAAGGGCCAGCCACTCCAACTTTATATATCGGCTACAGAAAACTTTGTCGGATATCTGTTAGCTCAAGACAATGAACTTGGAAAGGAACAGGCGGTGTATTACTTGAGTAGAGTCCTAACGTCAAAAGAGCTAAAGTACTCTTCGATTGAGAAATTATGTTTAGCATTGTATCATGCAGCAACAAAGTTACGACATTATATGTTGCAGGCTAAAGTGATCATCATTTCCCAGACTGACCTTATAAAATACATGTTGTCAAAGCCTATCATCAAAAGAAGAATTGGAAAATGGACAATAGCATTGTCAGAATTCGCCTTCAAATATGTGTCTCAAAAGGTAATGAAAGGTCAGGCCTTAGCAAATTTCTTGGTCGACCATCCTTGTTTGGAAGTAGAAGGAGAGAGAGAGATCCGGTAGAAATAGCCTCAATTTCTCTTACACCGTGGAAGTTGAGTTTTGACGGATCAAGGACTCTTACTTCGGCAGGAGTAAGGATCGTCGTTGAATCTCTAATAGGGCGAAAGATGAAATTTTCCTTCTAGATTACTTTTGAATGTTCAAATAATCAAGCTAAGTATGAAGCACTGATCATCGATTTGGAGATCTTGAAGGAGATGGGGGCATCTATGGTCGAAATAATAGGCAATCCACCTTTGGCTTTGAAGCAGTTGACAAGTGAGTATCAATGTCGTAGTTGGGCTTTGTCACCATATTACATGGTAGTTGATCAGTTAATCCAAAGTTTTGACGATGTGGTATTTTGGCATATCCTGAGAGAATTGAATTGGGAGGCAAATGAAATGGCCCAGATTGCTTCAAGAATTCATATGCCAGAAGAGTTGACAGAAAGGATCGTCAGCATACAAAAAAAGGATATTTCATCATTACAATAGAGGAATGTGACAGGAGACATCTTTTGTATAAAGGTTGATGAAAACAATTAGAGATTTCCGTCGATAAAGTATTTGGAGAATCCAAGCAGGAAAACTGAAAGGAAAATTCGGTTGAGAGCGATGAAGTATGTCTTATTTGACAAAGAGTTGTACAAAAAAGACAAGATGACTTGCTTTTGAAGTGTTTGGGCAAACAGGAGGCAATGTTAGTAATGGTTGAAGTGCATGAAGATATTTGTGAAGCACACCAAGCTGGAACAAAGATGAGGTGGCTGATCAGAAGACATGGCTATTACTGGCCAACTATCATGTCTGATTTCATCAAGTATGCCAAAGGGTGCACAACTTGCCAATGTCACGGCCCAGTACAGCACATTCTAACCGTTCCTCTCAATCCCATAGTTATGCCTTGGCCATTCCGAGGATAGGCTATGGATTTGATTGGAAAAGTATATCTTCCATTTAGCAAACAACATACATTTATCATTGTCGCCACTGATTACTTCACTAAGTGCATTGATGCACGGCCTATGAAGTCAGTAAGTCAAGTTGATGTGATCAAATTCATCAAGGAAAACGTAATCCATAAATTCAGTATACCAGAATCCATCACCGCCGATTGTGGAACGGTATTTACTGGTGAAGCGGTGGAATCATTCGCCAAAGAATATGGGATAAAGTTAACCCATTCGACCCCATATTTTTCCCAAGCTAAAGGTCAGGCTAAAGCAATGAATAAAGTTTTGAAGGGGATTCTTGAAAAGATAGTGGATGATAATCTAAGAGAATGACATGATTTATTGTCAGAAACCCTTTGGGCATACAGAATGTCAAAGAGGTCAGGAACCGGCAAAACGCCGTTCACCTTAACATATGGGCATGATGCAGTTCTACCAGGTAACAGTGAAATCTTTGTGTGTTGCTCAATAATACAATCTTACCCCAGCTAAATACACTGAAGCCATGATGCAAGAGATAGAAGAACTTGATGAAGTAAGACTGGCGGCCTTAGATCACCTCCAAAGACAGAAGAAAGCCGTGGCACGTGCATACAGCAAAAGAGTCTGCTTCAAGAGTTTCGGTGAATGGGACCTAGTGTGGAAGGCAATAATGCCTATTGGATCAAAAGATCCAAGATATGGAAAGTGGTCTCCTAACTGAGAAAGACCTCTCACTATTGTTGGAATAGTAGGAAAATGTGCATATCAACTCCAGGACGTAGATGGATCAAAACATCCTAATCCGATCAATGGTCCTTTCTTGAAAAAGTATTATCCGACTACTGGGAAGCCTGAGAAACACTAGAAAATTGAGATACCTAGTTGAATCAGAGTTAAATCCATTTTCTTTGTAATACTGTTTGATAAGTAAATAAAGTTAGGCCGAGTTTTTCTTTTTTTAAGGCCATTTACTAAAAAAAAAATTCATTATGTTTGATTAGTTGGCCAATCTAGGCCACTAGTTATTTATTTGTCCTTTTGTCAAGTTGGAGTAACTTAGACTAAAGTTTGAATGTTATGTATTTTCTTTAACATAGATTTAACACAAGTGCTACAGATTCAAGCCCGAGGTCGGTTCACACCCAGTTTCTAAAAATAAATGTGATTAAATTCAGCAGTGCAATACTTGAAGTTAAATAAAGTTTATCATTCAAAACAAGATAATGAATAAAAAACATTGTCTAAGTAAACTATTTATCACTAAACACTTCATAAAAGGTTTTCTTCAAGTTATCCCATGATGCATTGCAGCGCTGAATTATCTCTTCGACTTTTGATTTCTTGCTCCTGGCTACTTTAGTTTCTTCCTTGGTACGAACAAGTCTCTCTCGGATGCAATGAGCCTAGGTAGACAATTGCTTGGCGCTATCAACTCTTTCTTTAAAGTTCGTGATAGATCACAATTTATATATGTTTTATATACCTTGATACTTAAATTAATCATGTTTTATTCATTTAAAATAGATTAACATGTGTTTTTCTATATTTTAGGTGATTTAGACATCAAGGAAGAGAATTTGAAGAAAAAGGGCAAAACTGTAATTAAAAGCATGCAGACAGATGAGCCCAGGCTTTAACCCAGGCGCCTGCCCAATGAATTCAGCTGCTGCAACGCAGCGTGACAGAGCAGCCTAGGCGAGTTTCTAGGCGCGGAGCCCAGGGGCCTGGGCTAGCACGATTTTGGTCTGTTTAGGCTCGTTTTTGTGTGTTTTGTAGCCCTAGGTTTTTAGTTTAAATAGGTTTAAGTTATCTTGTAAGGGGACAGTCGTTTTTAGAGCAAAGATAATAAAAAGAGAGAGATTTTCAACAATTATGAGTAGCTAAATCTTTCTCTTGGATGAAAGTATTATTCATTACTAAAGTACAAGGTGTGAGACTTCGTTTATAAGTTTTAATTCAATTTTAATTATTCAATTTGTGTTCTTCCAATTTATTTGTTTATTATTCAATTCTCTTTTGATTATAATTTGGATCCGTTATAATTATTTGTGGATTGGGTATTTGCTAATTAGGAATTCAATCAAATTGAATGTTCTATGTTTAGTAGAACTTTGATTTTAATAATTGCATGCTAAGCTTTTGTTAATTTCTTAGGAGAATGCAAGATAGATTAAAGTTTTACAATGTTTGTAGGACTTGTTTATTGTTGGTTGCTATTGTTCTTAATGTTGTTATGATTTAATTTAGATCACGTTGGTTTAGATATTTCAGAATTAAAATTAATTTACGATCGTATCTGAATTAATTAATTGTGAAAGTTAGAATAAAATTTGCCATGCTATTTTATTCAATCCAACATTGAATGATTATTTTGGATATATTTTTGTCTGTAATCACCTGTTCTTTAGTAATTGAAGATACTCTGACCCAAGGTTTTCTCCAATTGTTATTTCCAATATTTTTAAATTACTTTCTTTAATATTTGAATTTGCCAACATAAATTCCCCCTTTTATCTTTTTAATTTTACTTTAATTGGAATAGAAACAGTTTGATTATCAGTCTCTGTAGATCGACCTGAACTTGCTGCTACTATGGTAGTGTTTAAATTCAGTAATTAATTTTGGTGTTTATGACACGCACCAAATTTTTGTAAGTTAGCCTCTGCAATTGATAGCTTTTCTTTAAACCCTTTGATTTCAATTGCTAGAGTAGTGGCTTCTTTTTTCTCTGGCGAATGGTCAGCATGCAATAAGGCAAAGTCAACCTGGAAGGTAGAAAATGAAGAAAAAATTGTTTCGGCCTCCTCGATATCACATCGTGCAGACAAGAAAGAGTCCACATCTTGATCAAAAGAAGCATGAAATTCAGCAGCACAAGAAAGAAGATTATCATCAAGTAATGAAGTTTTGCCAAGAATTTCAAACGATGTGAGTAGCTGGCTTCGGACATCATCTTTAGTAAGGACGTCGAATTCCCATTCAAAGAAGCCGCTGATATAGTTTAGTGCTGGCTGAACTGTATCAGTCTCAGTGTCATCTGAATCGGTCTCATCGACAGTTGGAATTGCTACAACATGAGTAGAAGGGATTGGTCCAAGCAATTTTTCGACGTCAAGAAAAGTATCATCTCCAAGATCAAACTCGTCCAGAAAGGTTGTATTTTCTTGTGTTATATATGATAAGTGTAAGCAACCATCTACTAAACAACATGGAGTGTTAGAAAAAAGAGTACCTTGGAGTTATTCTTTAGAGGATCCTTTATTATGGAAGACGAGGTTGAAGAAGATGCGTCAAGCACCAAAATCACCTCAGAAGGTGGGATCAAAGAAGAAGATGAGTGATTGCCCAAAGGTTAACTGGCGTGCGCAATTAGAAGAATATATTGGAGATGGCATACCTTTTTTGTAACAATATCAGGGCATATATCTTTTGCCAGAAACAAGTCACCACAAGGAGACAATGCAATGACTCTTTGGTCCTCAAAGGTTCGAACTGTTAGATACATGACATCTTTTCCGTTTCTTAGGAGTCTCAGGTAATACAGGTGATTCTGCAGAAAAGAGTATTGGAATGTTAACCTACACACTTTGAGCAAAAAACTAGTTTGACATAAAGGACTTACCATCATTTGGGGTCTAGCATGGAGAAATAGGCAATGACGAATCATCTGGAAGTAGAGAACAACCATCAGAAGCTTTAGTAGTAGGATCATGTCTGGAGAAAACACGTGTGGCTACATCTTTGGTAGGGCACCTAAACATGGAGTGGGTAATTTTATCCCATCATTCGTCAAAGTTTTGAGTCACATTGGGATATGAAAAGAATGTACTTGAAAGAATAGCTAGATCGTTTGAATGCAACATTGCATTTTTCAGATTCATCAATGGTAGAAAAGGACGGCCGATGAATGGAGCATTGATTGAATGAAGACACCCATGGCACAGGGATAGCCTGAAAAAGACCAAATTGTCGAGCAACAAAGTTTAGGCAGTAAACTTTCACGCCACATTGACTTGACTTAAACCTTTGGCCAAACGGAAGATCTCGGTTGAGTAATATGCTAGACCAAATGGTTTTTAGTGACTTCATCCGTGGAAGGTTGCTTTCTAAGCCTGGATAAGGTTTAAATGCAGAGTCCAACCAGAAAGGAAAGAATGAATATTTGGTTGGCTCATAAAATGCCTCTGGAGCCCTCCGACTGGTGGAGTAGAAAAAGTCAAAGCAAGCTGTGGCGGAATGACCCAACAAGCCCATATGTAGAATTTGTTGTCCCAGAAGAGTATTGGGCCTGTTAGTTGTGAGAGAATTCCTCTTCTCAAGAAAATAAGCATGGAGCCAAAGCTGCAATATCCAAAGGAGGCCGGAATGGTGAAGATCCATATTTGACTTGACGACATTGTTTATTCCACGGTATAGGTGGCCAAGAACAAGCGGTCCAAATGCATACGGTGAGCCAGATGCAAGAGCCTCAGCTTTGAGGATATATCCTTTCGTTACCTGCACTGAAGCTACATAAAAGATGTACCTACATAGCCACATAGGAAGGCAAGATGTTCTTTTTTCGAGGGTGGATCATATTTCCCACTGAGTGTTTTAGGAAATAGCAGTAAGATGATTCCTACTTTGGGAATTTAGCTTCTTCATAGTGTGGTAGTCCACTTTGAGTTGATGGAGTAACTGAAAGGAGTTTGCTGTAAGGTCTGATGCCGAGGAGAGCTGCCAAATCCAACAAGGTAGGTGTCATCATGCCGAACCAGAAACTGAAAGTGTTGGTAACTGAAGACTAAAAGCATAATGCAGTGGCCAAAAGCCTCTTGTCACATGGAATGTTGAGACAAGACAGACGTATCACACCATAAATTCCAGACTTCCGCCAGATGTCGCCGTAATAAGGATCCAGGTGATCAACCCATGAGATCCAATCTGAAGGCGTGACAGGCCATGACTTGAAAGGCTTGGGATCTTTCCACTTAGTCCAGTCCAGGGTAATCGAAGAGAACGATAAAGCTTTGTCTGATCGGAATTGAAATATAGACTCCACTTCTCGAGTCATTATGTCTTTGAATAGAGATCAAAGGCTAAATTCTTTAAAAAGCGAGTTCCTTTCGATCAAAATCTTATCATCCACGGTATCCTGGGATTGTCTAAGGGCGTGTTCAAGCTGTTCCACATACGAAAACTTGCTTTTGTCAGCAGCCTGCAAATAAAGTCATTCAAGGATTCAGATATAAAAAATGAAGTTTGACGAAGTGTGTTAGCAGTTAAAGTCATTCATACACAAGGTTGAGACGGTGCATCAGGAGCCTTTTTATTTTGAGTTTTTTGGCCTTTGTAGGGGTTGGTCTGCATGATTGCAAATTTGAAGCCGAATATCTGCAAATAAAAATTCGGTTGAGTAAAATATATATATATATATATATGTATGTATGTATTTTTTGTATTGGCTTTATTTGTTGGGAGATCGATATAATTGCATGCAGGGGCATTTTCCACGTCCAGCCCACAATCCATGTCCAGCCCAATCTGCGCGCCCAGTCTCCAAGCAACCCGCGTCCAGCTGAGTCCATCCACGCGTCCAAGTCAAGTCCAGCCCAATCTGAGCTCCAACCCAAGTTTAATCCACAAGCCCGGTCCACGTAGTCCAAGTCCGCTCATCCAAGCCCATTCGTACAGCAACCCGTTTTCCACAGCAGCTAGCTCGTCCAAGCCTCTACTGCTCAGCCCGCATCAGCCAAGCCCAAGCCCAGCCTCCATCCGGCCCTTTCCAGCGTCCCAGCTGCGTCCTAGCCCATTTTCCAAGCCCGCATATAGTAGCCCGTGCACCCAGCTGCATGCCAAGTCCACCGCGTCCCGTGTCCAAGCCAAGCTGCATGTCCAAGTCTGGCCCGATTCTCCTGCATCTGCGTCTAGCTTCATCCCACGATCCACGCCAAGCTCAGTACAGTCCAGATCCAGCAAGCATCCACGCAAGTCAAGCCCAATCTAAGCATCCAGCCTGCCACGCAATTCAAGCTCAATCAAAGCATCCAACCTGCCACGCGAGTCAAGCCCAAGCCGAGCATCTAGCCTGCCAACGAGTCACGCCTAATCCAAGCATCCAGCCTGCCAAACAAGTCAAGCCCAATCCAAGCATCCAGCGAGTCAAGCCCGATCCGCACGAGTTTCAGCCCAGCTCCGCTGCAACTGTGCCAAGCCCACGCCCAGTTTGTGAAATCCAACCCAAATCTGTAGATCGTCTTCCCCATGCTGCCAAACAGTTCATGCACACTGTTCACGTTGATGGCCGCATGTGTCGTTGGTTCCGCCACAGCTCAGTTTAGCACTTTCTCCAACGCAAAAGCCGAAACAGTCATTACCCGATGCCGCCGCTAAAATCAGTCAGGCCGTTTAGTGGGCAGATCCTCCAAAATCAGTATGGCCCCCTCAAGCCAAACCGCGCCGCTCATTGTTTGCTTCCATGTGTGACTCCAAAGGCACTGGAGACTCCTTGTATTTTTAGATCAGTTTTTCCGACCTCCACAGCATAAGATAGACAAGCCTTTGCTATTGAAACCAAGATCGAGGTATAGAACATCGGCTATGGTACAAAACTTCATGGTGGTTTATGGGCAGTAGATACTCGGTAGGCAATGGATACTCGTTGTTTTTTTTTAATCATATATATATAAATAACAAAGAATAAACAAAAGATATATAAATATATCATATATGCATGAGTATAAGCAACAAAATATATATCATATATGCATGAGTATGGTTCTGTTCACTTACCAAGGAAGGTGGCATCAAGGTTTGAGTACTTGGAAATCACTGCAATGAAGAAGATAAAGTTATGGATTGATACAAGAAGTTAAAGCAGATTGTACCCAAAAAAAATGTGCGTACATAATTCAGAATAAAGATGTTCGGCTAGGTTGTGAAGTGATACATATATATGTATACTCTATTTGGAATTAAGGGTCGGCAGAGAGAATATAATAGAATGGGCAAATTTGATTTGGAAAGTAAAAAGAGGGAAAGGAAATAGTGAAGATTTTTGGAAGGAAGATCAGTATTACCAAAAATGAATAAGGAGCCAATTTTTGAAAAATATTATGGCCATAACAGGCTATAAATAGAATAATCTTCCAATCGATGCTGATTAGGATTTATTTTCAATATATTGGTTATTTATAAGGCATCAATATTTCATGAGGATCAAATTTAAAGGTGTGGCATGTATATTATTTGGAATGTTGAATTGGCTCAAGGACTAGAAAGATGTAGTTTGATCAAATATTGTTTTGCAATTTTTACTACAAAATTACAAAACAAGGGGAGCAATGTTTGAACCACAATTTTCTAAATTAATATTTTTATTTATTAAAAATATTATTTTTTGGATTTAAGTGAATTTATACTTGTCTCACATTATTTAAAGAGGAGAATGGATTGAAGTGATACAAATATAAATATTTGCTTTGGAAATTGAAAGTAGAGGAGTCCCACATGGAAATTAGTGAGCCACATTCTCCTATATAAATAAAGACTTCACCAACTTTTGAGAGGATCCCCTTGTGCATCAACACACACTAAAACATATACTACTTAGTTTATTCTCGTTTGAATTTACTTCGAGTAGTCAAGTGTTTTAGTTGAAAATTTTATTTAAAAGTCTTTTGATCTGAAAGGCATTGTGTAACCTTTAATTATTTTGTTCTCGATTATTAATACAACTGTTTGATTAAGTTTGATATTAATTGGCGCACACTTTATTTTTCTTTGGACTGTTATATGTTCGAAGTGGCACGCTCACACACTTGAGATGACTGATTGTTGTGTTTTACACCAACAGGTATATGTCACATTTTTCTTTGCCTTAGCTCTCTGCCTCTCTAGCAGTATTACTTTCAAACACTCCTACAATCCTTGTCGAAATGCAAAGTACTATTTATTTAAGAGAAAAATAAAATAAAATAAACCATGCTGAAATTCTTGCTCTCTCTCAACATCATGCACCAAATTCAACGAATGAAATAGGATGACCAAATAATTAAATATAAGTCTAGGCCAAAAAAGAAAATCCTTGTGAAAGTGCCCAATTAAAGTGATTCTTTTTTTTTTACATGTTATTAAGTTGGCAAAGGATATATATATATATATATTTATATAACTCCAGGCTTGATCACCCAACTTAAAGTGTACATAATCATCAAGAGGGATTAATCCAGCTCAAATGCTCAGCCATGAAATCTCACTTTTCCTTCTACTTCTAATTTCCTTGTAAGAAAAGTAAACGAATATTACCATCATTACTCGCTAACATTTCTTCCTACCAACTTACTTTGTCAAGAAGATAACACTTCGAATATGAAAACTAAGTAGATAAGAAAAAAATATAATTGATTTGTTACAATGTAATAACTGTTATAAAATAAAATAAAAAATAACAAAGAACTAATACTATAAACATATCAATATAAACATATAAAAGAACTGATATCTTATTTATGAGTATTTCTACAATGGTGGAAGGGTACTATTTATAGGCTCTTCTATTACATAGATCAATACATCCATTATATAGATAAATATATAAGATAATGGAAGATAATCTATAATCTGTATTTATCTTATCTAAGGTGTAACGTCACACTCTCTCTCCAACCAATATTGTCTCCAATTTAGCCACCGCACTTCAAACGGTATGGAGTTTTTGGTCAGACTTTCCAGGGGTCACTCACAGGAATGCTCCCACTGGAGCACACTTAACCCCAGAGTTCTTCCAACCCTAAAGCCAAACGCTCTGAAAAAGCCTAGGCTATTAAGAGAGTGCTCACTTTACTTTTGAACCATTATCACATGACCCCTTTCCACACCCGAGATATATGGAATTTGACGCCAATCTCTGACAGTAAGGTAGCATGCTAGTGCCTCGCACCCGCCCACACTTACTCTGGCTCTTGATCATGGTCGTCACAATCCACCCCCTTTGGGGCCCAACGTCCTCACTAGCACATTTCCGGCCAGGTACAAGCTCTGATACCATTTGTAACGTCACACTCTCTCTCCAACCAATATTGTCTCCAATTTAGCCACCGCACTTCAGACGGTATGGAGTTTTTTATCAGACTTTCCAGGGGGTCACCCACAGGAATGCTCCCACTAGAGCACACTTAACCACAAAGTTCTTCCAACCCTGAAACCAAACGCTTTGAAAATGCCTTGGTTATTAAGAGAGTACTCACTTTACATTTGAACCATTATCACATGACCCCTTTCCACACCCGGGCGATATGGGATTTGACACCGATCTCTGCCAGTAAGGTAGCCTGCCAGTGCCTCGCACCCGCCCACACTTACTCTGGCTCTAGATCATGGTCGTCACAATTTATTTTTAGGAGTTCGTACACTATCGAGGGCTAGACCGGAGATCCAGCAGGAGCACGCTTTGGATCAGTGAGTGCATTTATTTTCGAAACACTTTGGGATTATATATTATTATGATTTAATCGCATATGATTTTTTTTGATTGGATTTTCTTGTGCATTTTAAATTATGCTTATTAAATATATTATATGCTGATTTAAATGGTTGATGATTTAAAACTGTATATGCATTTGTGATTTTAATGGAATTCATATCTATATAAGATTTGTGTTTTAAATGGTATTTGGTGATTTATGAAATTTTGGATATTTTCGAAAGTTTGTAGAAAATGGTAATTTCAAAGAAAAATTGTGGCTTTTGTGGAATTTAAGAAATTTTTGGGGCAACTTTCTGATATTTGAAATATTTGATTGTTTTCGTAAAATTTTTCAAAATAGAATATTTTAGAAAATTGTTTAAAAATAAAAAGATTTGAAAAATTGATGACATGCGGTGATGGATGATTTTAGAAATGATTTTGAGGAGTACCACACAGTATCGAGATGTTGATTGAGATGTATGATTATTATGCGCTATTATTATTATTATTATATTATGTCATCCTCTGCTGTGGACACGTGTCGGGAGAGAGATGATGAGGATCCTGTCATGACTGATTTGGGACGCCGGTTCGTTGTGATGAGTATACCCCCCTCCCCTCGCCTGTGACGCCGTCAGGACACTGAGGGTAACACAGCCCGATACTATGCTGTGGTACCGGTTTGGTTTTATATTTGTTGATTGCTGGTTTTAAATTGATAGTTCTGATTTCATGAATCGTGGCCCATGGCCTTTGGTTTTCAGATTGTAACTCACTTGCTTGCTAGTTTATGAAAATGTGTTTGACAATCATTTAAATATTTATGAATTTCATTTATGATTCTGGAGTTTTGATAATGTGATTTCATGGTTTTAGATTGTGGGTTTTGAATTTATGGGTTGGAGCCCATGGTATTTGGTTTTAGATCGGTTTTGGATTTAGCAAATGTTTCTACTTGCCATTTTATACAAACATGGTTTACAAATAAATTTAAATGTTTTTTTTTTTGTTGAGATTACATTTATGGTTCTAATGATTGATTCGTGATTTCAATGATCGATTTAAATTACGTTTTCACCCCATAAACCGTTTTATAATGATTTAATGATTTTGGGGATAAAACTAAGGGTTTTGTGAAATGATTTTTAAAACGGAGAACTTTTCAACTGAGTGACGTGAGATTTGAGTGTAAAGAATTTAACTAATGAACTTATATTTTGTAGTTATCTAGGAGTACTCACGGAGATATTTATATTTCACGTTCTGTTTTTTTTAACTTCGTTCCCTAGGTCCTAGCTACAGGTTCTCGTGAGCTACCGTCGGCATCACATCCGCTTATTGCTTCCACTACTGCTTATTCTTATGTAATGGACTCTGTTTACTTTCATGTTGTAATATTTATATTTTTCTATCTATCTCATTTAGTGGCTCTGACTTTCCCACCTACTTCCTAAGCTGTTTTAATATTTATTTTGGTATGACTAGTAGATCATTGTTGTGATGCATATCTTATTTACACATTTCGTCTTATTTATTTTTTTCTCGTTTATTTAACCCCCTTTCGGAGGAGGATTCTGTCGGCTACCCCGAAGGGTTCTGGTGGAATCTTCCTCAAGCGGAGCCTCTCCAGATAATCTGGATGGATTTCCAGGGCTGGTCCTGTCATAAAGGGATAACAAGTATCCATAAATAATATTATCATGATATTGATCATATCATAACACTCCTCCTTGGATGCTTAGACATATGTGTTATCGTTGCCTCATTAAAAACCTTATCAGAAAAATCCAATGGGACAAAACCATAATAAGAGAAAAAGAGTACAACCACATATGCTCCCCCTTAAGAAAACAAGACTAACTCTTCTTCAAATCTCGTAACTGACGCATTCCCATTTTATGTACAAACTTCCTAAATATCGATGTCATAAGTGCTTTTGTGAATAAATCTGCAGGACTGTCACTAGAACGAACATGATGAATATCAATAATTTTACCTGTAATAAGTTCATGAGGAAAGAAAAGTTTCTGGAAAAAATATTTAGTTATATCACTTTTACTATAGCCTCCTTTGACTTGAGTATGCATATGTTGTTATCCTCATATAATATTGTTGGCTGCATACCGATGGATAATCCATATGTTCCTCTTATATGTTGAATTATAAATCTTAACCATACACATTCTCTGCTTTTTTCATTGAGTGATATGAGTTCTACATGATTTGAAAAAGTTGCCACATATGTTTGCTTTGTTGAACGCCATGAGATTTCCGTATCGTTACATAAAAATAGATATCCAATCTGAAAACGACCTTGATGTAGATCAGACAAATATCCTGCATCTGCAAAACCAATAAGTCCTATTTTGAATCTTTTGGGATAAAATAGCCCCATATCAACTGTTCTCTGAAGATAACGAAAAATTTGTTTGATACCATTATAATGTCATCGTGTAGGGGATGAACCATATCTTGCTAATAAATTAACAGAAAAATATATATCAGTTCGAGTATTATTTGGAAAGTACATTAAGGCTCCTATAGCACTTAAATATGGTACTTCAGGACCTAAAATTTCTTCATTATATTCTCGTGGTCGAAAAGGATCTTTTATCACATCAAGTGACCTAACAACTACTGGGTGCTCAAAGGATAAGATTTATCCATGTTAAATTGTTTAATAATCTTTTATGTATAAGTTGACTGGTGGATGAATATCCCTTCTGATAAATGTTCGATCTGCAAACCGAGATAAAAAAATTTATTGCCAAAATCTTTCATCTCAAATTATTTCATTAAGTATGTCATTGCTTTTAGAAGTTCATCAAGACTTCCAATAATATTTAAATCATCTACATAAACACCAATAATAATGAATATGAATTCTAACTTCTTAATGAAAACACATGGACAAAATGGAACCATTCACATAGCTTTCTTTTAAGAGATATTCACTAAAGCGATTATACCACATACGTCCAGATTGTTTCAAACCATACAAAGATCTTTGTAACTTGATAGAATGTATCTCCCGGGATTTTGATTCTAGCATTTTAAATCCTTCAGAAATTTTCATAAAAATATCACTATCAAGTGATCCATATGAATATGCAGTTATAACATCCATGAGATGCATATCCAATCTTTCAGATGCTGCTTGACTAATCAAATATCTGAATGTTATTGAATCTACTACAAGAGAATATGTCTTCTCATAATCAATATTAAGTCTCTGTGAGAAACATTGTGCCACAAGTCTAGCTTTATATCTTACAATTTCATTTTTCTCATTTTGCTTACGTACAAAAATTCATTTGTACCCTACAGGTTTAACATTTTTGAGTGTTTGAACTATAGGTCCAAAAACTTCACGTTTAGTAAGCAAATCAAGTTATGCTTAAATTGTATCTTTTCATTTTTTGCCAATCAGTTCTAGATCTTTACTCCTCAACTGATTTTGGTTCTTGATCTTCGTTTTCCTTCATAATTTCAAGAGCCACAGAATATAAAAATATATCATCGATGATTATGTTATTATGGTTCCATAATTCTCCAGTAGAAATATAACTTAATGAGATCTGAATGTCTTCAATATTTTCAGGTACCTGACCTTTTTTTACAGATTTTTCATTAATAATATCTTGGACCTCTTATGGGGCATCAACCTTCTATATTATATCATCAAGCGTATTAGCTCCCTTTCTTTTTTTTGGGGTTTTATCTTTGGAATCGATAGGCCTACCCCACTTCATGCATATCGTAGACTCAACTGTGACTTATTCAATAGAAACATCAATCTTTGCAGGAGCATTTATAGCTAGTATATGTGATCTAGTTACCATTTTTGTAGCAGTGAATGAATTTGGTAATTGATTAGCTAATCTTTGTAAATGTATAATTTTCTAAACTTCTAGTTCACATTGATTTATACGAGGATCATAATAAGATAAAGATGATGCATTCCAAGTGATCTCATTTTCTAACTTTTTCTTTTCTCCCCCTAATGTTGGAAAAATTGTTTCATCAAAATGACAATCAGCAAATCGAGCAGTAAAAATATCACCCATCAGGAGCCCATCTTAGTGCGTTGTGGTGGAGCAATAGGAATATATGTTAAGCAACTAAATGTTCAAAGATGAAAAATATTTGGCTCATTTCCAAAATCCAATTGCAACGGAGAGTATTTATGGTAAGATATTGGTCTGATGCTTACTAGTGCTACTGCATGCAAAATTGCATGCCCCCATTCAGAATTAAGGAGCTTTGTTCTCATCAATAATGGTCTAGCGACTAATTGGAGGCGTTTGATAAATGATTTAGCTAGACAATTTTGTGTGTGAACATGGGCAATAGGATATTCAACTAGAATCTCAAATGATATATAATAGTCATTAAAAGCTTAGGATGTAAATTCACCAGCATTATCAAAACGCACTGTTTTGATTGCGTAGTCAAAAAATTATGCTCGTAACCTTATTATTTGGCTAAAAAAATGGTAAAAGTCATGTTACAAGATGACAAAAAGAACACGTGTGACCGTCTGCTAGATGCATCTATCAAAACTATAAAATATCAAAATGGTCCACACGATAGGTGAATGAGACCACATAAATCCATTTGCATTCCTTCAAAAAATTTGGAGATTATAATCCAATTTTGGTTGGCGATGGTCTAATGACCAAATTGCTCATAGAACAAGCAACACAAGAAAACCCGTTTGATTAAAAAATCTTCTGGTCTCTTAATGAATGTCCATAAGAAATTTCAATGACTCCACGCATCATTGTTAACCCTGGATGACCTAATCGGTCATGCTAAATTATAAATGTCTCCATATCAATAAACTTCTGGTTCATTACACCATGTGAATTATATTGATATATGTATAATATAATCTTGAAGAGAACGTTGGCAATATTTCTAATATATATATATTTTTTCTCTGATATTGTTGATGTAATGCAAAAACTCATTATTGTTCTCATTCGTTGTTTCAAGATGAAATTCATTATAATGTATATTTTTAAAACTCAATAAATTTCTTTTCGATTTTGAAAAGTATAAGGCATTCCTAATGAGAATTTTTGTACCATTATGCAAAATAATGTTTGCTATTCCAGAGCTTTCAATCAGATCTGCAAGAACTGATATAGTATTTACACTTGCTTTTAATAAATTTAGTTGGAAAAAATATATCGTATCATTTAGAATAGTGTGCGTTGTCTCACTATCAACCAAGCATATATCACCTCAATTTGTCATGTTGCTAAATAATAAGTATGTATAGAAAATAAAAACACATTTAATAACATATAAAACCAAAAAGGCTTCAATTTGAAAATCATATCAACCAATCTAATTGTCATGTCTCCAAAATAAAATTATAAAAATATCAATTCATCACCCATTGAAAAATCAGATGGAATTAATATAGACACAGACGCTATCATATATTAATAAAATAGACCAAAATCTAAAAATATAAATTGCATGTTTAGTTAAAAAAAAAAAAATTCATGCTTATTAACACTGGACTTGTTAAGAAATAATTGCATTCATTATTATTGTTTGAAAAATAAAATATGTATAATCATGCATTGATACAAAAAATTTATAGTAAATCTATAAAATATAGAACAAATAAGTCAATATCGAAAGAGGATGACATATATAAATATTTAAACATATAAGTGCAGTAGAATGTATAGAAATATTATATACATCAATATAGAAAGATTATGATATATATAGATATTTAAACATATAGGTGCAATAAAATGTATAAAAATATTGTAAACACTATATGTATGACAATTCAGTTATTATGGTATACACAATTATAATCATGGTATACATAAATAGTAATAATGACATAAAAATAGAAAAATATATTATAAAAAGATAACATGTACATATATACCTACGACATATATTAATGCCAAAAGAAAAATTTAATAACATGTCTCGTTAGTTTGAAAAATGACCAATAAATAATCATATTAGTTAATAAAATAAAAACATAAGCATTATTAACAAAAATTGAAAGCAGAATGATGGTAATTCAGATCGTTAACCTCCTGGATGACCGATCCGTTCTTTTTTTTTCACAGTGGAAATGACTTAACAGTCCTTTAAAACAATTCATTGGAGAAATAATATGCATCAATAAGAATCGTAAAATTATGTTCTGTTGGACAACACAGATGACAGCTTGTGTTGTGCTGAATATATCTCAACTTAACTTGCCAATCACGATTTATCAACTGCCTGATGCTACAGGGCTCTTCCCATTTTGAATATCCCCCTCATTTTGAATAAGAAGATGGACTGTCTTCTGAATGAAATATTTATAGATTATATATAATTTTTGGCACCAAACAGACAATATAACAAATACTATGTCGCTTAGTATAAATGGATTGGCAGTATGTATAGAGTTAAAAATGGAGATAGATTTTGCTCACGGACCTCACCAAAGATGACCAGCGGTAAATCTGCAGTGGGAAAAAGTGGCCCTGCAATAAAGAGAAAAAAAGCAGTTAGTTCATCATTTATGTCATTTTTAATAGTATCATTAAATTCTATATTCATATGGGATATTAATAAAATAAAACAAATAAATTCTATATAAATCTTATTATATGTTCTATGATAAATAGCTTATAATACGTATCACCTATATAACAATTCCATATAAAAAAAATATTTCCACGAAGTAAACATAATGTCTACGACATCTATAACCCAAAATAAACTGGGTGATATAGTTCTGCAATTCGTGTGCCGAAACGTCACCGTATTATTGGTTTCTCATCCCACTCCTCTTTTATTCTTCCAAAAACACAATCATAACACTCCGTTATCATGCGCTGTCGCCGCTGCCGAGAAAACTTCTACTTTTCGATAAAGCAACCGAGTCGCACCGCGTTGAGCTTCCACTTTCTCGCCTATTTCGGATTAATTCCCTGAATCCAAACAAACCCTTTTTTTTTCATTTTTTTTTTGTCTGTGCCACCAATATTCTCACCCCCACCAAACCACCTTTCGAAAGCAACCACACCCAATTCCAAAAGAAGAGTTTTGCTAGTTATCACCAGAATCATCTACTAAATTCACTCGCATGTGTAAATCGAAAATGGCGACCGAAGCTGCCGAACCCAGCCCAACCACTCGAACTTCACGAACCTCGACCCAATCCCCACGAAATCAAAGACCCAATAGACCAACCTCCGCATCTTCTTCTTCTTCCTTAGCACCCTCAGCGTCGAACACCTCCGGTGCGCAATACGCCTCCACTTCCAGCTACAAGCTCTCTTCTGGAACCTCCTCCTTTTCGAGCCGTACCTCGCTTTCCACCCTCCGCGATAGCCTTCCCGAAACCCCTCATATCTATGATTTCGAAGAAATCTGCTCCGCCACCAACAATTTCCTCGCCAAGCGCTTCGCCTCCGCTTCGTCTTCGACTCCATCGTGGCGGTGTACTTTACGCGGCAAGGATGTGATCGTGTTCCAGCGTAAATTTCGCCGGAAGACCGAGACGTCGGAGCTCAGGGAGCGGCTTTCCTTGATATGCCGGAGCCACCACTCGAGTATAATCAAGATCCTCGGCGCATCGGTCTCCGGCGACCATATCTACTTGGTCTACGAATTCATATTTGGGGCAAACCTAGCGGATTGTCTGAGAAACCAGAGGAACCCTAATTTTACGGTGCTGTCGACATGGATGTCGAGAATGCAGATCGCTGCGGACCTTGCTCATGGCCTCGATTACATTCACAACAAGATCGGTTTGAGTATCAACCTGGTTCACAATCACATCAAGAGCAGCAGCGTTGTGGTCACCGAGCCTTCCTTCAATGCCAAGATTTGCCATTTCGGTGCCGCGCAGTTGTGCGGGGAGATCATCGGGAACGAAGATCGGAAGCCATTTTCAACAGGAAAAGGCAGACTCGGTGAGATATCCGAGGAGTGCCACGAGTCGGACCTGAAGGAGTCGAAACTGAAGCGGTCAGATAGCCGGAAAATGCAATTCGAAGGCGGGAGGGGATACATGTCGCCCGAATTTCAGTCGACAGGGGAGGCAACGCAGAAGGCGGATGTGTACGCGTTCGGCGTCGTTATGTTGGAGCTTTTGTCCGGCGAGGAGCCATTGAAGTTCAAATTCGATAAGACGAAACGCGATTTAATCAGGATGTCGGTGATCGATTCGGCGAAATCGGCGATCTTCTCCGGCAACGCTGACAGTGGCGGACCTGCGGAGGGAAGAAGGTTCAGGCACTGGGTGGATAGGAGGCTGAAAGACTCGTATCCGATAGAGGTGGCCGAGAAGCTTACGGGTGTCGCGTTGGAATGCGTACACGTGGATCCAGATCAGCGGCCCAACATGGGACGCGTGGCAGGAAAGATATCGAAGCTTTATTTGGCGTCGAAGACCTGGTCCGATAATGTAAAAGTTCCTACAGACATTTCGGTGTCGTTGGCCCCGCGGTGATGACGTGTCAGAATATTAACTCATTAATTTGTAACCGGAAAAGATTGAATTACCAAAAAGACCACCAAGCAGACGCAGCAAAAACGACCCACTCTAATTCATTATTTTTTTTTTTTTTAATTTTTTATTGGGTAAATTATAATTTTGTTTATCATTCCGATTATGACAGAACTGGATACTCAATCTTGATTCTTGTCTGTATTAGATCCTCAGAATATATTTTACGAAGAAAAGAACGTGATTTTGACAATTTTGTTATATGTTGTGGCGGCGGCATTTGACGGATTGGAAGGAAATTATACATATTTAATATTTGGTTCAGATTATAATACGTTTTAAATTATTTCAAAAAACCCAGCAAGCAGCAGGCCTCGAGCAGAACTTGGAGCAAAACGTCAAAATTGAACAAAATCAACAACAACAAAAAAAACAAAAGTGCGCATAGATTAGAAGTTCAAACTAGAACGCAGATTTGAAATCCAAAATGAAAATGTTAACGCAACCAAAGCTGTTAAGTTCATGAACAGGAGACCAACTTGAAATGGAAATGGAACGAAACAAATATATGCGGAAAGTCCAACTCTGCTGCAAGCTCTACAAGATTCTTGTAAATGCTAAATAGATATCTCCCCATAACACAGAATATTTCAATTTTAACAACTTCAGATGAAAATATTAATTGAACACCCTGCATCAAAGAAACGAACCCGAGATACCGTGGCACGCTTAAAATCCAAAGGCTATTTATTTGCATGCCTAATCCAGGACAAAAGCCATGCTTAATAATTGATCTTCAGGCAATTTATCACATCAATGCTAGATAATTTAAATTTATAATATAAATGCAGAAACTTACTGAAACAAATACTGTCTACCTAGACATGAGTTTTGTGACAATTTGTGTGTACAATGACCGGCTTTCATTCTCAGAATTCTATTTTACTCGGTTGAACTCTGAGATGGCAGTTGACAGGGAAACCAATGTATTATCGGTGGTGGCCGGAAAGGACGACACAGTAGGGGCAGTGCACAGCACCTTGGACCTACTTTCCCTTGGATATGGATGCATGATGGCCAACTCCCTAACCCGCCACAGAACTGATTCTGGTATGTTATTCGACGCTTGCTTTCTTCCATTCTCAACCTGCATCAACTTACAGGAGTAAGCAAATAGACATTTTCTATGTAAAGAGTTCTTCAGGGTCATGATAATCAGTTCCAATGCTTGAAAGTCCATCTGTGGAATTAAAACATTCATTAAAACACTCGATCTCCAATCTAGAACCTGATTCAAATTAGTGCACATGTGCATGCTTCTTTCATACAAGTAGAGATATAAAAATGAATATAGCTGAGTTCAGTTTGATGAACGCTCAACTGGGTTTACAAAAATTTTACATTATAAAGGACTATAGCTAGAATTTCCACCAAGCCTCAGACTCAATACTTAAATACTTGAACATAATGCTAGAAGCTGAAAAGTAACATGTACAAACAGTTCCAGCCCCACCTTTTCCTTGATCTGCAACTGGGTGCAGCTAGCACGCAAAAGATTTCGCCATTTGTCCTGAAACCCTAAGATTAATCACGGACTTACGTCCAAAGCATAAAAAGTGGTATATAATTGTAACATATATCAACTACCTTAAGATCTACAGATGTGCGATGTGATGATGATGAAAAAAGCAGTCTTTTTATTTCAGTCCATCTCCCAACTCCACACTGAGAAACTCCTTCGACTAACTTCACCACTTCAGAAGGAGTCCATGAAATATGACGCTTTCTCCGACCACTGCCTTTTGCATAGCTCCTTGCCATATACTCATCTTCAGACACATCCTCTTGTGACTCTGCTGAAAAAGCCTCCATGTCAAGTTTGTTAACTGGACATAACAGTCTATTGTCCTTGCAATCCTCAGAGTCCTGAACCAAAAATAGACACGAATGCAGTTACATATAATGACAAAAGCATTACTGCATTACAACACCTCTAATATCTCAGATAAAAGCAGATACAGATCCTTTTCATGACTAATGCAACATATTGATTTTAAACACTACGAATTTTCCAAATAAAACCAGAACATGAAATATTAATCACTGAGAGAATCTCTCAAGATAAAGTTCAACCACCAAGAAGCACAGAACGACCTGTTTTCTCAGAACAGTAACTCTATTTCATACTAGACTACAGAACACACATATTGTAACTTTACAGAAAAGAAACCAAGATAAGTTGATAGCGAACTAAATTATTGTGTTGCTTATGCCATTTTTTACCACTATTTAATCACAGAAGAGAAGCTATATCTCAGTGAATCGTTTTGAACAAAAAGCTGAAACACTATCAGTATTAACTGTGAGAGGTCAAAAAATGCATTGTTTTTAAGTAACATTTTCTACAGCCCAATGTATAGACAATTTATAAGGGATCAGTATTACAATTAATACTGAAGCTGAACTGCAAAGCCATTCTGATAAACATACCAAATGTAAACAAAAACTTCTATTTCTAGGCTTTCATAAAAGTTTGTGATGCAAAACATGATTTGCATGTTGAGTAGCTTTGAATTTAACCATATGACAAATTTAACAGTCCGAGCAGTACTCGCTTACCAGAAACGATTTCTTTTTCTTTGGGTGCTCTCTTTCCATTGGAAGATCAAATGGAACTTGAATACAATTTCCATCAAAAGAATCATCCTGCCGAAACACGTGTACTGTATGAAAATCCTTCTGCCACTGTTGCTTTTGAGATTTAACATGCAGAAACTGATCCTTTGACCTTCTATAAGCCATTAGACATTTTCTATTAGAAGATTTTGAACAATAATCCAGTGATTCTTCAATATATCTCTTAGGTGGTTTTCTTGATCTCTTTCGTGTGACAAGTGGTTCTGCTTTATCTTCTCCATCAAAGGAAAATAGCTCAACTTTTCTAGCCTGAGAATTCTTAGTCTTCAACAAATCAGAACCAGTAAGCCTCTTCCTTTTAACCTGTTGGTCTCCTGATAGATTTTCATTGTTCAAAGTTCCAGTTACAAGGTCAGTGCTACTTGCAGCATAATCTAAATTGGTTGAGGTTTTACCTTCATGTTCATTGGTTGTTACGTCAAATTTCATGAGGCTCAGACCATTTTCCATCTCAAAATAACTATTTAAACCAAAAATTTCATGTTGCTGCAACCCTTTATTGTCCATTACTGATGTTCCATATTCAGAGATATTCTTGAAAGCCTCGTGTACTTCTTCAACAGCAATATGGTTATGTAAAGAAGAGGAGTGGTTTTTTGCAAATTTAAACACTGGATCGCTCATAAAAGATAAATCTAATATCTCACTGGCTGAATCTCTTTTATGGATTCCTGGCAACTGACTTTGCAAAGCAACATTTCCCAGATAAGAATTTTTGCAAGGACCATGATCCAATTTGAAAGCTTCATCAGCATATTTGGTACCTAAGTGGAAAAAGGAAACCATATATATGCTTAGCTGGATGGATAGATACATAGACAAATAGCAAGGTAGATAGGTAACACATACACAGTATTTAAATGAAACTTACTTATTAAACAAGTTACAAATTTTCAAAGAAGACATACCCAAAAGAAATTCTTCACTTGTTGAAAGAGTATTTTGTCCTCGGACATCTCCATTATTGCTTTCTTGAAACATCTCATAAAGAAACTAAAAACAAACAAAATATTAAGTTATCACTATATACAACTAAGGAGTCGAAAATGTCTTCTTGTAGAATGATTGATTTTAGCATGCATATCGGCCACAGTAGATATTATAAGAAGAAAACCAGATAAAATATTTCTTGGCAAGGGAGCATATTCAGGAAAGGTAAAGGATCCAAAAAAAAATACAACAAAAATATTAAAAAACTAAAGTATTGCACTATCTTAGAAAATTTTAGTTTCTCCTTAAATGAAAGACAGATTTATCCTTCATATGGTTTTATCTCTGCTAAAGCATTAACAAAGTTGCAGAACCAATAATGTTAATATATACTTGTAAACAGGACATACTTCTAGATTTTCCCCTTCTCCTTGGGTGTGATTAGGACGCATTGCATCTGCAAGAGAAATCAAATAATACATATTCAGTATCAAACAAAAACTAAATGACAAAAACACCAAAATCAACATGGTATGGTGCCATCTAAAATTCCTTCACAATTTAGTGTGTGTGTATGTGTGAGGAGAGAGAGAGAGTTTGTGTACCAATATCAAGTCTTATCTCGTCATCAAAAGTGCCTGAAATATCTTCAACATCAAAGCATTTCTGGATTTGGAATGTATCCAAATCAAAAAGATTGTTAACCAAGTAATCCTTACATTCAGGTTCTACTAGGAAATCTTCCAAGCCTACAGGTTCATCTTCTGAGGCAGTAAAAAATGGTATATCTGTGTCAACCTAGACAAAACAAGATCCAAGAATAATGGCTTCACTCAATAATGGAAGTTGCAAAGCTAAATTCGATGCAATTTACTATGAAAAGTTAGGAATGGTGGTTTCCTGAAAGTAAGAGCATTTCCGCCTTTTTTATCAGCACTAGAATGCACATTCAAATTGTTGAAACAAAGAATGCAAATTCAAATCAAAAGCAATTACTGCACCTTAAGCCATCTGACACACTCTTGACTTTGTATTTTCCAACCTTTTAAACAAATTTCAAACCCTATTTCAGAATGAAATTAATTAAATCAAAATTCACTTGGAAAAATGTTCCTTTATCACTTTTTCCAACAAGAAATTAATATTGAAAATTTGGAAATGAGTATCAAGAATACAGAATAGATTTAGAATAACACCTTCTTCTTCAACAATAATTCTGATGTCTTTGCATAAGATCAATGGTAGAAATCCATTCATTAGCATGCTAAAAAAGTTTACATGGACTAGTACAACGAATAAGCATACCTCATAAGGTTTGCAGGTGACCATTTTTGGAATAGAGTCAGAAGCCAGCATGCTTAATTATCCAGTGTAATGTCGAATTTGCGCTCTACCAGACCATCCACATACCCTAAGCATGAAATTCAAAATAAGTTTATAAAGGATAAAGCAAATTAAAACCTCACAGAACAATACATCTAGGTCGGGTCTGTTAGGCACAAAAGGTAAAATTAATTTACCCATGAGAATTGATAAGTTTGTGCAAGTAAAAACAATAATAAAGCAGGAGCACAGCAGTGATAAATATGTCACCAACTTCTACTTCCAAATTAAAAACAACAAAACAAGCGTTAAAATGTTTAAGCAGAATCATATTCCTTAGACATATTCATGAAAAAATATGGGAAAACCAACAAAATTAAAACTTCAATTGCCAAATATCAAGTGGTCTTTAACTACAGTAATAGCTTCCGGCATTCTACTTTACTATTAATTGACACATCAAATCATTATTTACACATCTTTTTGGTATTAACCACAAATCCAAGTACACGTCTCTTTTGTCGAGGATACTATCATTTGAAGGGGAAGGTTATCAAGGGCACACAAAATTTGATCGAGTAAGGGCTTATCCAAGCACTTAAAAAGAAATTCACAGTTTAAAATAATAATAAAATAATAAAATTCTAAATTTCACAGTTTATGGTGGTTAGTAATTCCTTGACCATCAACACACTAAGCAAATTACTATGGGGTCATAAAAGTTGAAAGCACATAGAATGTCCCCAAGTTACATGCATGTTTCACATTATTACCAGCACATTAAAAACAAAACAAAACAGAAAAAAACAAAATTAATACCAAAAGTGTAATAGCCAAGCACAATATTTCAACATGTGGCGCATTCAAACATGACCCAGCAAACAAACTAAGATATTAACCAAATTTGATTACAAATTTTGGTTGAAGATGACCGTCCACGATAATAACCTACGAAAATAACATTTAAAATAAACACCAAATTTCAACACAATAAAACGAGATATGAGAATAAAAGGAAAAATAGTAACTAATTAATACCAAAGAAACGATTTTGCTTAAAGGAAAAAAACACAAAAATGGAGAAAATTACCTCATGCAAAACCCAAAAAAAAAATAAAAAATAAAAAAACCAGAGTCAACACCGAACAGTGAGAGCTTGGTCTGCCAGAAAATTAATGAAATCATCACATTGTGATGTTCACGAAAAGCCAGGAGACAGTTTCAGCAGCAAAAAATCTGAGGAAGAAGTGGAAGACAGAGAGAGCGAGGGAAAGAGGTGGAAAAGGAGGGAAAGTGGAGTGAGCAGAAGATAAATTACAAGAATTTTACCAAAAAAGAAAATTATATATTTTGCATTTTTGTCTTTGATTATATATTTAGGTTTATTTCCAGCTAAAATTTAAATTTTTAAATTTTTAACAATTTATCTGTAATTTATATTGTTATATATAATTAATAATTATTTTTCAATAAAAATAACTATTAAATATAGGCTAAATTAAATTTTAAAAATTGAAATTATCCTATATATTTAAAAAGAGGGGTCGGATTCGAAAGGCAATAACAAAGTGAATTGGAATGAAAGGGGTTTGAAGTACGGTTGCTTTTTACAGACACGACATATGTCCTTTGGCCGCCGTCCATAAGCCAAATATGACAGCAAAAGTAGAAAACTGTATTTAATGTTATATAATAGCTGCATGGGCATTTGTTGGTCCCACTCTCGCTCCTCCCTCTACAACTTTTTTTGGCTTTTAAATGTTTTGAGTGTGTGATTTGTGCGTTGTGGTGGTTTTTTTTTTTTTTCGTTGGTAGTGTGCAGTGGTTTCAAAGCAACTAGACTAGTCAACTTTCATTTCTTGCTGCTTTATGGGTTTTAATCTCAAATTTACACATTTTTCATATTCATTTCTAAGTTGTTGTTTCGTGGTAAATATTTCTGACTATGTTGTTTTGTAAACGTGTTTCCAAACATTAATTACTGTACGTTTTATTCTTTTGTGCTTTCTTTTTTCAAAGAAAAATAGAAAATTATTAATTTTTTAAATGTCAAAGTTTACTCAATTTGGTTTCCTTACACTTTGTACTCTCAAATCGTGTATTTGGTTTTCATCAAAAAACAAAATCGTGTATTTGGCTTGTTACAAAAAAAAAAAAAAAAATGTGTATTTGGCTTTAAGGCTTATACATATATGAAAATGTTTGGATATTTTCTTAAAAAGTTTCACATTTGCATACAAGTGTTTTTTCAAATCAAAATCAATAACGCTTCTCATAAAGTCGTTATGAAGAAGATTTTTTTTTTTTTTTTAACGTAGTTACGAAGAAATTAAATCTTTAAAAACAAAAGTAAATTTTAAAAATAACTTTCAATATTTAATATAATTTCAAATTAATTCTCGTGATTTAGTATATGTCACAAACTACTTTTACCGTTAATGAAAATCCATTAAAATTAACGGCATTAGAATATATTACTCTTTTAATATATATTTATAATATAAACTTTTTTTTAAAATAATAAAATACTTATTAATTTAACTTTCTCTCTCCTCTTACTTTCTTTTTTCTCTATGTCACTATCTATCTCTCTCCTTTTTCTACTTTTTTTTAGTTCTTCACACCACATAATGCCAGCATCATAGAGCTATATTCTATTATTAAAGCAAAAGATGAAGACATCATCTTACCTAGTTGACCGATAATCCGTTTTCGAGCTAAAAAGATCAAAGAATGAATGTGTAGATTTGTGAAGAAAATTATGGATGAAGATCGATTCAAGTTTTCCAAATTATTTGAACACTTTTTCGAAGCCTAATGATGATTTAAGCGTGATGTCCAAGCAATGGATGAAGGTGATAATGATGCTAGGGAGTTAGGGAAACGAAACGACATCATTTTAAAAACAAGCATTTTATAATGACAATTTTGTAATTATTATTATTTTCGGATTTTATCTATTTAGGGTTAGTTTTCAGCTTTAGGATTATTTTCCTAATTATTTAATGGTCAAGATTGATTCTTGATCTAACATTAATCTCTATATAAATGGGAATCAATTTTTTTATTAATTCAGATTTCGGATTTTAATCAATTGAAAGAATTTATTTTTTTATTGCTCTTAAGAGTGTTCTAGCAATGTAAGGAATCAATTTCTTTTTTTTGTTGCATTAAGAGTTGAATTATCTTATCAAAGTAGAAATAATTTGTGGCGATTGTTCTTCTCTTCCCTAGCCTTCTAATCCACTTTTTTATATACAAGTTATCTAGGGGTTTGGTAGGGCGAGTTCTTGTTTCAAATTATTGTTTAATATTTCTTGTATGTTTTGGGGTTTCAGATTCTTTAATATTGGAGTTCCCCATCAATTGGTATCAAAGCATTGGTTAAGATAAGTACCTATCTATCTTTGTTTTCAATTTCTTTGCATTATTAGTTCATATTACTTTGATTCCCTTATAAAAAAAAATTCCAAAACTTTTATTTTTTATTTTTTATTATAATAGTTTTGTTTGGAGTATTGTTTTTACTTAGGATAATTTTTGCTTCCCATTGCTCTAGTTGTTTTTGCTTTTCTTTTTATCTACCTTCTTTTTTTGGTTAGGTTTTGAGATTGTGATAATTACTATTTATTTTTCTTGTTTTGATTTGTTGTGTTTAACTCTAACATGCAACTTGAATTAAGAGATTGTGAGTGGTAAAAGGCTTAAGTGGTGAGCACATCAATGGTAGAAGCTAAAATTGTGTAAAACACGAGCCTAATTACCATTAAAATAGCGAAAAACATGAGGAAGGTAAGTAAGATTTTTCTTTTACTAATGAAGAAGGTGATGGAGAAGAGGCCAATAGTGAAAATATTAAAAATAAAGGCTCAATGGTGAATGATTGCACTAGTAAGAAAAATAGAGAAAAAAGTGAAAAAGAAAAGAGTTTTTATGCAAAAGAGAGATAAGTCAATAGTGCATTTTTAGGCAAGAAAACAATATTGTTAGTTAGGTTTCAAGAGGTTTTGCTTTGTGAAACTAACCTTAATCCTGATTTTCCTTATGTGTTTGTCTCTTTATTTCAGAATTTTAATGAGAAATCAAGATTGTGTGAAGTACCTAGAATTATTATGTATGATAGGTGATGCAGAACTTAAAGATTAAATAATCTGAAACCCCAAAACACACAAAAAATATTGAACAATAATTGGAAACAAGAACCCGCCCTACCAAACTCCTATATAACTTGTATCTAAAAACGTGTATTAGAAGGCTAGGAAAGAGTAAAACAATCGCCACAAATTATTTCTACTTTGATAAGATAATTCAACTTCTAATGCAACAAGAAGAAGAAATGATTCCTCACATTGCTAGAATACTCTTGAGAGCAATAAGAAAATAAATTATTGCAATTGATTAAAATCTGAAATTTAAATTAACAAATGAATTGATCCCCCTTTATATAGGGATTAAGGTTATATCAAAAATCAATTTAGACCATTAAATAATTAAGAAAGTAATCCTAAGGCTGAAAACTAACATTAAATAAATAAAATCCGAAAATAGTAATATTTATAAAATTGCCATTATAATCCAAAAATATTAATAATTATGAAATTGCCATAATAAAATGCTTGTTTTTAAAACGACGTCGTTTCGTCTCTGCAACTCCCGAGAATCATTATCATCTTCATTCTTTGCTTGGACATCATGCTTAAATTATCATTAGGCCTCGAAAAAATGTTCAAATAATTTGAAAACTTGAATTGATCTTCATCCATAATTCTCTTCACAAATCCAAGCATTCCCTCTTTGATAATTTTAGCTCGAGAACGCGTCACTGGTCTATTAGGTAAGATAATATCATCCTATTTTGCTCCAATGCTAGAATATGAATCTATGATGCCCGCATCATTCTTTCACTCTTAAAAGAGATTCGTCTTCGAATCTGCATCCATATCAAAAAAGGAAAGATCAGAAACATTAAAAATTGCGAACACATTGTACTCACCTTGAATGACAATTTTCTATTCGTTGTCATTGACTCTTTCAAGCACTTGGAATGAGTCATCTCCTCTCGCATCCAACTTTGATTTCTTAAGGTTTTGATACATTTCATTCATTAAATGTACCCAAACCTAATCTCCTAATTCGATTATCCTTCACGTGTCATCCAATAAAACTTTCCAAAAATGACTCAAAAATTTCACATCCCTATTGATGCGGGCATCATATTCTAGCATTGGAGCAAAATAGGATGACATCATCTTACCTAGTGGACCGGTGACGCGTTCTCGAGCTAAAAATATCAAAGAGGGAATGCTTGGATTTGTGAAAAAATTATGGATGAAGATCAATTCAAGTTTTCAAATTATTTGAACATTTTTTCGAGACCTAATGATAATTTAAGCATGATGTCCAAGCAAAGAATAAATGTGATAATGATGCTCGGGAGTTGCGGAGACGAAACGGTGTCATTTTAAAAACAAGCATTTTATTATGGCAATTTTATAATTATTACTATTTTTGGATTATAATGGCAATTTTGTAATTATTACTATTTTTAGATTTTATTTATTTAAGGTTAGTTTTCAGCTTTAAGATTACTTTCCTAATTATTTAATGGTCTAAATTGATTTTTGATCTAACCTTAATTCCTATATAAAAGGGGATCAATTCCTTTGTTAATTTAAATTTCAGATTTTAATCAATTGAAATAATTTATTTTCTTATTGCTCTCAAGAGTGTTCTAACAATGTGAGGAATCAATTTTTTTTCTTATTGCATTAAGAGTTGAATTCTCTTATTAAAGTATAAATACTTTGTGGCGATTATTCTTATCTTGTCTAACCTTATAATCCATGTTTTTAAATACAAGTTATCTAAAGGTTTGGCAGAACGGGTTCTTGTTTCCAATAATTATTCAATATTTCTTATGTGTTTTGAAATTTCGGATTCTTTAATCTTTGAATTCTGCATCACCACAAGTTAATCTTCTCTCTGCATTCACTCATCTCTTCCATTAATAAATGCAATTGCACCATCTCAATAAACTGTGCAATAATTTTCTCATGTTGCTGCCACATCCTTTCCACACTTTTCCTTTTTCTCCATTTTCTTTTCTCTTTTTATATATCTCTCTCTCCTCTGTAAACTCGAAAACAAAAAAATTGAAAAACCAAAAATAAAATACAAAGAAAAACCAAAGAAGAGAAGAAATATCACGGGTTCAAGGGTTTTGAGAAGAAAAATAAAGAAAAGAGAAAAAACAAAAAAGGAAAAAAAGAAGAAGCAGAAAAACCAAAAAAGGCTGTGGATTGCTAGATGAGGTCATAGGTTCATGGGTATTGAGAAGAAGAAGAAGGAAAAGAAAAAAAAAAAAAAAAAAAAGCNAAAAAAAAAAAAAAAAAAAAAAAAAAAAAAAAAAGAAGCAAAATAACCAATAAAAGTTGTGGATTGCTATATGAGATTATGGGTTCATGAGTTTTGAGAGGAAGAAGGAAAATAAGGGAAAAAAAAAGGATTTATGAGTTTTGAGAAGAAGGAAAAGAAAAAAAGAAAAAGGAAAAAAAGAAAAAGAAAGAAGCAGGTCGTGAAGGAGAGGAGAAAAAAAAAAGAAAAAGGAGAAAGAGAAGAGAGAGAAAGAGAGAAGTGGTAGAGAAAAAAGAGACTATTAAAGAGAATGCATTTTTTTTAAAAACAATAATTATATTCCTTAAATGAGAGAGGAGGGGAGAAAGGGAGAAAAAGAAAAAAAAAAATAGAAGACAGAGAATGAGAGAGGTAGTTAAAAAATATTTTAGTTATTTTATCATAGGAGAGAGAAAAAAAGATATGTCAGCTAATTTTTAGAAAGTGTTTTAAATCATCAGAAACATCTGAATATGTATTGAAATTATAATAAACATTAAGAGGTATATATGAAATTATCTTTAAAATAAAATTAAAAAAAAATTATACCAAACAACTTAAAAAGTTGTAATTTAGATTTTGGAACTTTTTAACAACAACAAATAAAGTTAAGGGCTGACATAGTTTAGTTTGGACAGTTTTTTTTTTAAAAATTCAAACCGAACCAATATTAATAGTTTGGTTTGATTATAAACTAAAGTAAGTCATTAAAACCATTTTAGGCAAACCGAATCAAATCGTTCATTAACGATTTAGTTTAGTTTGGTTAATAGTTTTTGCATCAGTCCATTCTTATTGGACATAGCTCATTTTCAATTGGGCTTCTATTCTTTTTAGTTTAAATCTATTTAGATTCATTTGTATTATAAATTAAAAAGCAATTCAAACTAAATAATCTAAAAATTAAAGTCTAAACTCAAATTTAAAAACAATTCAATGATATATTGTCTAATTTATAGTCCAAACTCAAATTTAAAAACAATTCAATGATATATTGTCTAATTTATAATCCAAACTTAAATTAATATTACAGTCCAAAATCCAAACTATAAATATTACAACCCAAATTAATTTTAATTAAAAACTAATTCTTTCTTAAAACTTAAATTGTACAACACATTTCAAAAATAAAATTAAAAAATCCAAATTGATTGAGCAATAAACTTATAGTAATTATTTTATTAAATAATATATTAAATAAATATAAGTACATAAATACTAAAATATATAATAAATTAATTGAACACAGTTTAGATTGATTCAGTTTAAAAACTTAATAAACCGCAAACTAAAATATTATTAGTGGTTTTTGTAAATTGCAAAGCAAAGCTAACCGTTTTATTTTTAAAACTAAAAATTACGGTTTAATTTAGTTTGGTTGTTTAATTTGGTTTGTGCCCATTCCAAAATAAAACATAGCTTAAATTAAAAAAAAAGTTAAATATAAATTCTAAAATTAAAGAATTTAAAATGTAACAAGTTATGTCAAATTGCATTTTCATTTTGGTAAAGTGAGATGGAGCAACTAACAAATCTAATTGAGCCAAAATATAACATATTGAAATTTGAAAATATAAACTGCAATGTAAAACTAAATCAAAAGGCTATTAAAAACTAAAAAATATTAAAATGCAATTGATAACTAAACTTAACTTAGATTCAGTTATTTTACACACAAAAAATATAAGAGAGTGTATTCAATTCAGAGTTTAATGTATTTAAATGGAATTCTAGATTTTAAAAGAATTTATAGAATTTTATGGATTCTGTATAGAATTCATAAGAATCCAATAAAATCCATGAAAAATATGTGAGATTTCAGTTAGACTTTTTCATTCACAAAATTCTTTTTAAAATCCAATTAAATCCATTAAAATCTATTATTTTTAATTTTTTTTAAAGTCAATAACTTTTTGAATACTTTCAAATTTTAAAAGACTTATATAAAGTTTTAATTGAATACACCTAGATTTTAATAGATTTTTATAAAATTTATTAAAATCTGAATTGAATATCTATTGATTTGTATATACTTATCTGAATTCTGAATCAAATATTTCTAGACTTTTAAACTTTTTTAAAATCTAACTAATTCTAAATTGAATACACCACTATTAGATTCAGTTAACGCTACATCAGCCGCGATTTAACATCTAGTTATAAACTTTTTTCTTTTTTTCTTTTTTGTGAATAACATCTAGTTATAATCATCAATAAAGAAAATAACAAAATTTATTTGTTTAGATTTTTATTTTAAGAGCAAGCTAATAAAAAAAATAGTTAATGTACAGAAACATATTCGGATCCATTTCCAATTTAAACTAATTCTAAGTGTTATCCTCTTTTTCAATTTTTCGTTAGGAGACAGTGAAATGGTGTGGATACTAGATAATGATGGTTGGTGAATATTGAATCGATTCATGAATTTTCCTATTTATTTAAAAAGTGACAATTAACAAAATTCTAGCCACATCAATTTTCCAACCAAGTCATAAAATTTTGAACAAGTTTACAAAAAAATAAGTTTTCTCATTGGCCTATAGGCTGATAGTGGGTACAGTAGTGAACAAAAATCTGATACACATTCATATTCTAGAATATGAATCTACTTTTATTATTTATTATAATATGAATCTACTTTTATTATTTATTATTCTTTTCAATTGATATGTTATTTTATTTTTTTAAATCGAGGTGGATGATTTTAATAGAAAATGCATGCTCGAAAACGACTAAATGCATGTTTTGTAGTGTTTTTTTTAGTGCTAAAAAGGTTTTCAATAAAAAATAAAATAAACATATTATAAGTTGTATGCTGTAAAATAAGAATATGATTTTTTTAATTATAAAATGAAGTAAAATATATTTGGTGAATGGTGAAAAACAAAAACACTTTTTAAAATGTTTTTTTTTAGAGCCACTTATTCAAAATATAATGTTTATGCTTAGTTAAAATATTAAGGATGCATTTGGCTTATGAATAGAAATAGACAATTTATAGGAATAAAAAAGATAGGTAAATTTCATATAAATATTTTATCTCTATTTTAAATTATACTCAAAAGTCTAAAATATTTCATAAACATCCTTTTTCGTTAGCACTTTTTCGTTATCTAACATTGCATTTCTCTTCTATGTGGTAGCGTTAAAGTCATAATTGCTTTGAAACATTTCATAAATATTTCTTACTGTTACTATAATAACATGCCAATTATGTATTATAAAATGAAAATAAAAATTAACTAGTAGTTAATCTCCCTAAATAAGATGTTTTTAATACTTAAACAGGAAAATTAATAAATTAATTATTATTATATTGGAAAGAGCAAATTAAGAAGGTACATGAATCAACCTTGTTGTTCCTAAGGACTTGAACATGTTGCATGGTGAACAAAGTAGTAAAAGCTTTGATGCGTATGGAAGAGTTGTTGAGAATGGGGTAGCAACCATGAATGAGGTTGTGGAGGTTGTTCCTAGGAAGTGAAAATTATACCAAATTTTCCCATTTATTAGGTCGTACTAGATTTGAAATTGAAGATTGAGGGAAATAAAGAAAAGGAAAAGAAGATAACAGAAAAAAGAGACCAATAGTGTTGATAAGGGTGTCAAAGTGGAGAAGAAGAAAGAAAGTATTCACGCAATTTTGTATATGAATGCTAATATCGGTGGTGAAGTGTTTGATAAGGAAGAACTAGATAGTGATGATGATTGGAATGTTGGTGAATGTGAGGATAGTGAGATTGATGACATGAATACTGATGAGAAACTGAAAAAGAAAAAGAGGAAGAAGGAATTTGCAATGAGGGATGGAGTTCTTGGAGGGTCGAATGACAAAAAAACAATTGAAAAAGCCAGTAAAGCCCAAGGACGAAGACTAAGCTCTAAGCGCTCGACATATGTCTCAACTTGATCTCATAAAAAAAATGTTGATTGCTGGGAGTATAGCGCATATTCATTTGCTAAGGACTTTGTTTATAGAGCGCTAGCTCGTTGTGATCCGAGTTCGGTTCAAGTGTTCATTGGTCTGGTGGATCTATATGCTCCGGGGGAGAGTCTGACGAGGTATAGCGCAATCTGGTCTTGGTTGGTAGGGTACTTAAGGGTACTTGGTTTGGTCTGATTGGTATATGGGTTGTTCTAAATGAAAGAAAGTCATGCTCGATCCTTTGATAATTATATGGAATTCTTGTAATGAAACCTTTTTATTTAGGGAGTTTCAAAAAATTTTTGAAAAATATTACTCGTTATGAATAAAATATTACGCATTATGGACTAAATATTACTTGTTTATAGACAATATTTTTTTGGTAAAATGTGTAATTCATTATAGAAAAAGCCCTGAAGAGAAATTACACCAAAGGAAGAGCATTAAGCTTCTTAGACCTGAGAACATTACAAATAGTTGAGAGGAAAAGAGACTCATAACTCTCTGAAAAGGAAAAAGGCAATGAAGTGTCTAAAACAAACTTGATTGTAATATGAGCAGCCTTGTCAGCATCTTTGGTTGACCATTCAATCTTCCAAGGATTGAACGCAAAACGACAATGAATGCAATCAGATCATAATGGGATTCCCATAAGCAAAGGTCTGAAGTTGAGACTATCTGATTGACAATATTTATAGCATTGCATCTCCACTCTACCTGAGACTATTTTTCTTGCAAGCTAAGGTTGAAGCCCATTCAATTGCCTTCACCTTTGCTAGAGCAGGAGGTAAAGCAAAAGCAAAGATAGCAGTGATGAAGAGGACCTTGCCCTGGCTATCACGGACAACCATAGCAAGAGCATTCCTACCATCCTTCATTGTTGCATCTGTATTAATCATCATCCAACCAGATGGAGAGGGCTTCCAAAGGGAGAGTCTAGGAAAGGTAGTAGGGGAAATTCTCACACTAGAGGGCAAAACACTGTTAAAATCGTTAACCATCTTTTTAAAGAAGGCCACAATCTGAGAGATGTCTTTTTTTCCTTTATAGACATGCTCACTGCGAAAAAGCCAAATATAGTATAGAAAATAGACCAATAATACAATCAAGAAATCTTTATTAAAAAGAGTAGAAATAAAGTTTTTTGAAAGATCCAAGCAACTTCTGATTAGGTAGACAATGTCACCATAAGGTATATTGTCCCATCTAAGGCCCCAGCGACTCCCAAAAGTAACTGGCTTTGTGAATGAGCAATCTTTGAAAAGGTGGAAATGCGTTTCTTCAAAAAGTTACAAAATAGCAGAGATTATTGCCTATATTAATCCAATAGCTAACCAAGACTTTAGTAGGGATGACATAAGAGAGAAGCACCATAAGAATATCTTAAACCTCTCATGAATTTTGGAAAGCTAAATTTTCTTCCAAAGAGGATCGGCGGGCAAAGCTCTATTATGAGTATAGGGCAATTTGTAACTTTTGACAGAAAAGGAACCATCGAGGCTAGCAATCCCAAAAACTTTGTCATTATAGCTGATATGAGGCAAGCATAGATGTTTGATAGCTTCAATACTGTGATAATTACACAATCGGTGTAAGAGATTCCAATTCCAATCAAGAGAATCAAAGTCTTAAAGAAGAGCCATGTGAGTGAAATTTGATCCCTACAATTCATCTTTCAGCTGGGGGATCTTTCTTGTAATATTAGAGATCCAAGAATCCTATGGATTAACAGACCAGATGTCTCCTAGCTTGAAATACGCACCCTTTACAATAGCCCATAGTACTTTAGATGTCCATCCACATGTATTTGGTTGGGCAATCAAAAAAGGAGAAGCCATTTAGGTATTTGGCTTTAAGAAGAGAAGCCCACGAATTAACACTACTCGAAGCCAACAACCATCCCAATTTAGCTTAAAATCAGTAAATTTTTTTAAAACTGAGGTCCCTAAGTTTTTTATGTTGGTAAATGTCGTCCAAGGATTTTAAAGCCAAATAACTACTGGAGTCTTTCCTAGGACTCCACCAAAAACGTATCACCATGGCGTCCATCTCATTGCACATTCCAATTGACACTCTAAAATTAGACATGGTGTAAACTGGAAGAATTCATCCAACAGATTTAATAAAAGTGGCTTTCCTGGTATTGGAAAGGAGAATACTTTTCCATCTCTCTAAATGTTGCTGAACTTTGTCTTTAAGAATTTTGAAGTCTTTTGATTTGTGCTTCTCAAAAAACAAAGAATTCTCTAGGTAAATCAATCATTTTTCATCTCATTTAGGCCTAGCCGAGAACAAATGGCTTTCTTCACTCTTAGATCAGTATTGGCAAAGAAAAAGACTTGGGTATTATCTAAACTGGCTATTTGACCAGAACAAAGGCTGTAAGTACCTAAACAAGAGACCAAAGCATCAATATTTTTTTTAAATTAGCTCTGCAAGCCAACAATAGGTCATCCGCAAACCACAGATGGGAGATAGTCGAAGCATTACTACAAATTTTGATACCTTGAACTTCCTTGTTGGAAATAAGAAGCCTCGACAGAACCTCTACCCCTTGGATGAATCAGAAAGAGGAAAGAAAGTCTCCCTGTCTAAAGCCTCTACCAAAAACAACTGACTCTGAAACTCTGCCATGAAAAACGAGATTGTAGGAGATAGTAGAGATACAACTCAAAAGCATCTTCCTAACATCCCAAGAAAACCCCCAAAGAGATAGAGTCTTATCAATAAACTTTTATTTCATTCTATTGAATGCATTTTTCTTGTCAAGTTTCAAAAGCATTAGACCATTTCTACCTTTGAGTTTTCTAACTTTATGTAGAATCTTCTGTGTCACCACGGTGTTTTCTGTGATCCACCGCCCTTCTACAAAGGCACTTTGTTTGGGAAAAATGATTCAAGGGAAAAGTTTCTTGAGTCTTCAAGTGAGAATTTTAGAAATGATCTTGTATGTGAAGTTGCATAAATTAATTGGGTGGAAATGATTGAAATTGACAACTTGTTTGGTCTTGGTATAAGGACACTGAAGGTTTTGTTGATGTGTTCAGAAACTAATTTTAAATGAAAGGCCCTTCTGAACAATAGTAGCTACTTGACCTCCTATTGTATCCCAATAGCTTCAAAAAAATACTCTCGAAAAACCATCGGGACTTAGAGTTGTAAGAATGTGCATACTCCACACACATTCCTTGACTTCCTCTATAAAGTCATTCTCAAAACCTCAAGGTTCTCCAAAATAGATATACATAGAGAAGCAAGAGTGTCCATAGTAGAAAGGTTAAGGTATTTAGAAATGAACAGCTCATTGAACTCTCTCTGGAAATAATCCCTTATTTTATTCTCCTAAGTTAACCATTTTTTTCCCTATTTGATAGCAATAATACAGTTTTTCTCCTCCTAGTCAGAGTGTTTACATGAAAAAATTGGTATTACGGCCACCCTTTCCAGAGCTCTCTAAATTTTGTTTGCAAATACTCTCTCAACAAGCTCTGTGAACTCGAAGATCTTCCTCAATCTTGTGTATCTTGTTAACATTGTATTCTATTTGAGATAGCTCAAATGCTTCTTCTAGTTGCTTGATTATCACTGAAGCTACGCCAAAGAACGATCCCACTTTTCATAGCAAAGATCGTGGAGTTTAGCCTATTTGTGATCTTTTGTGCCTCATGGTGACCTTTAGGTAGCTTATTCCAAGCACAGCTAACAATCACATTTGCTTGAAACATCATTAGTCCAGGCCTCTATAAATCTAAAAGGCCTCCCAAAGTTTATTTTCTCATGCCAAGTAGAGAGAATGATGGCTAAATGATTTGATTCTGAGGTGGCTAAATGCTCAACTATAGTATTGGGGTAAGTTTCAAGCCAATCTTTGTTGGAGAAGGCTTTGTCTAGCATTTCTTTGATAAAAAGGTACGCTGATGTCTGTTATCCTAGGTGAATTTCATACCAACAAAGCGCAAATTCACAACTCCTATGTTTTGGATCCTCTTCCAAATACGTCTACCTCCTATCTTCTCTTAACCATAAATTATCTCATTCAAATCTCCTATAATCAACCAGGGGGTCGCACTATCCAACACCTTATCTTCAAAAATTTTCCAGAACTAGGACTTCTCTCTACATGACAGCTAAAAAAATTCCAGAGGCTATTCCACCCCAGGTCTTTGATAGAACAACATAAAATATAGTCGCTTTTCCGGGTTTAAATTTACCTTTAACTTGTCGCTCCTATGAGTTTCTGAAAAAGGATGAACTTTATGAACCCCCAACCTTTGACAAACCATCTCCATTTTTTTTTTGCATGTTTTGGTCTCCATTAGAAACACCAAGTAGAGTTGGTGATTTTTAATCAAATCTTTGAGGGCATTGCTTGCATTAAAGCTACCTAGATCCCTTCAATTCTAAGAAAAAAGTTTCAAGGATTAGGGGGGGAATGATTTGGCTAGCCTCCTCGGCCACCCCAAAATTCTGAATTTTACTGGTTGAGCCCTAGAATCTATCCATGATATTAACAGGTTTAGGACCCCTTAATTTTGGGTCTCTGAGTGGGAACCATTTGTGGCTCTTTGATTCCACAATAGCCTTTTAAATTTTTTGAGAGATACCTGATTGAGATTTTGTTTGAGTTTGGGACGGGGTAAACGGGACATCTTTAGCAATAGCTTTTCCAGAGACTCCCACTACTTCTCTTTCGCATTCCTCCAGTTCATCGAAAGTGTCTTCTTCAATACTGTTGGGATCAATGATAATTTTCTTAGTGGGCCTATCCATCACTAAAAGGGTTGCTCTTTTTCGAGAAAGAGCGTTAAAGTCATTCTCTGGGCCTGACTTAGCCCCAGAAGCCTATAAGAAAGAAGGCCGACCCAAGCCAAATAAGGTTAAGTATTCTGAGTCTAACCCTTCAAGCCTTCTCTGCTCTTGGCTTTAGTAGCTGCAATGGCCTGTAGAAAATCTAAGGCTCAGCTAGAGAGCTATTGACTATTGAAGTTAGTAAATCATGCATACTATATGACTGTAAAGTGTAGCTCATAGGTGAACCTTAAAATTTTCCTTTTAATGTTAGATTTAAAGAATCCATCTTCTGAAAAATACTGAGGGTATTCTGAAATTCTTTTTGGGTGTGAGTTGTCTCATCATCCTCTGCTATTGAGTTCTGCAATCCATATGTACCCGGTTGAATAGAACTTGACTCATCCTCAGTCAAACCTTTCAGCGAAAAGTTACCTACCACCTCTTTGGATTTGTTATCTTTGAGAACTATATTCCAGCAGCCTCTGTTTTCATTATCTAGAAGATTGAAAAATAGCAAGTTGCCCTGGTGTTCTGCCCTTAGCCAAAGCCTATATAACTTGTGATTGTTGTCAGAATAGCAAAAGAACATTTACCGTTGACATGAGCAAGGACTCCACATGTATAATAGAAGTCTAGTAGCCTTTCATACTTGTTTTGAATCCAGTTCTCATCTTCTTTGTCATGGAAGCTGCTAGCTGGAATAGGGTTACGTATCTCAATATCCACTTTAAAACATAAAAACCAGTTTGAAATTACACATTATCTATTAATGGATGAATTCTTTCCACTTTTGCACCCACCAACTTTGCAGTGTCCTCATGGATATAGACAGTCGGCAAGCCATGCACTGTAGAAAATAAGTGGACTAGTCAAAAGATATAGCATTCAGGGGTTTGCCCATTTGAGCACCCCGTGGGCACTGTTGAAAGACCATGGTTAGCCATTGAAGACAAAGTCCCTATCCTTCTTGCATATGAAAACAAAATTGAAGATATTTTTATCTCTTTTGTCTATCTGAATTCTAGAGCTTACCCGCAAAGTCATAGAGACAATTTTAGAGATGGTAAATCTTCTAAACCTCTTGATCGTTAAAACCTTACGAACTAAGGTACGCTCTGAGAAATTTGCGATTCCCTTCCTCTGCTGTTGTAGGGTGAGGGATCTGAGAGAATCTTCAAGGGAAAACTTTTCCATAAACTTGATCTATGATTGGAAGAAAAGAAAACAAAAGCACCAAACAGGCTTGGAAAAAAAAATCATTCAGGGTAGAAAAGGCAACAAAGAGATTCAGGAGGGACAAGGAACCTCATCTCCCCAAAAGGTGTCTGGTTCACTAGGTAAGTCTTGTGCTGTATCACTCAAGGGATAGTCCAATAGTGACCTAACCTTGGTTCGTTATAGACAATATTACTTGTTCTAGACAATGTTACTCATTATGAATCAAATGTTACAAATTATGGACTTACTAATTATAAATAATATTACTAATTATGAACAAATATTACTCTTTATAGATAAATATTACTTAATATAGACAAAATAATACTTTAAAAATAGATTAATACCGTCAAAACATTTAAGTGTTTCACTATAGTTTAACCCATAATTATAATATCATAATCATAGAACCTAAAACATATCATAATTAACTCAAGGGATAATTTCTTTGAAAGGAGAAAATTAGAGCACATGCTTGTATATATAGATCTACATAACTAACTTTAAGTTAGGCAACTCATGCATGATCATATGAAAATCACATTACAAATTTGACTTTTAATAATAATAATTGTTCAAAGTTTATGAAAACCATTACAAAAATCATAAGAGTCACTCAAAGTCATTTTGTACTTTATAAATATACAAAAGTCTATTAAAATCTACTACATTCTATAAAAATCTGTGACAAAAAAAATCTACAAAATTCTGTAACAAAAAATAAGTCTACAAAACTATTTTAAAGTCTAAATTGTGTACACAGTTAACATGTACGAAGACTTTTTAATATCTTTAACATGATTCTTTTGTAATGACATTAAATTTAAAATAATGTTGATATATGTATCAAATAAATCTTCAAAGATGTACATCAAGTGCCCTGTGTTAATATTTGATTAACTTATAATTAGTTACACTTACACTTATCCTTTCAAAGTTCATTTATCCATAATTAATTAAGTTATACTAATATGTTAACCAATAAAATATTGACACATAACACTTGTATAATCTTGATAGATATACTTGGTAACAATAGTATTACTATTAGATTCAAAGTTTATTCTTTATGTTGAAATTATTTAAAAAAAATAAGTTTATATAATCTATTTTATGATAATTCATCCAAATTCAAATTTATAAAGAAAAATATTTTCAAAATTTATCTACATTAAAATGAACAAGTAATTGTCCAAATATTTTTAAATAGAAATAGCTACTTTTTAAAATTTAAGAATAGGTATTCCAATAACAATAATATAAAACTATACCCTTAAATGTCCAATTTGGTTTAGTTTAGTTTTAAAAGTTTGTTTTCTTTTTGTCTTTTTTTTTTTTAATATAGTTTTACTTAGGAATGTAAAAAAAGTCAAAAAACTCAACCTAATTAAACCCGTCCTAAAAAGTTTGACCTAAATTCAACCTAAGTTTGCCTAATTTTTTGTTAGATTGAACTCAAATATTAAAATTTTAATGTATATCTGGCTTGAAGCCCAATCATTGAGCTACCCGTTTGGCCTGGCCGAAGTTTAGCCTTCTAAACTAGCCAGCAATAATATTATATTATTTTTTTTTATTTTTATTAAATTTATTATAAAAATATTTATTATATTTTAAGTTGTTTTTGTTTATTGCTTATATTTTGTATATATCATCAAATAAATTACTTTTTTAATAAATATATTTTAAGAAAAATATATATATCTTAGTTCAAATCTCCCTACCTCTAACATAGAAAATTAAAAATAAGAATTTGTGGATAACTTTGCTATTGGGAAATTTAGATTATACATTTTTGCTTAGTTTTTTTCTTCTTTGAATAAAAATAAAAATAAAAAAGGAAAGGAGAAACAAAACAACCCTTCCTAAGGTCAACAGCGGACGAGGCACACATATGGATTTGGCCCAGCAAAACCTTCCACTTTTGCCAAATTTGAGCATAGCTTATAGTCCCTCATGTTTATACGGCCAGTAGATACTGGAACTCAAAATCGTAAGGAATTTTGTCAACGACGGTGCTTGACATTTTTCCACCGCTATGTCCCCTGAAGCAGTCCACCATGGATTTTCTCAGCGACCCGGATGTGGGTAGTTGGTGGCAAACCCACTCTACCAGTGTCTCTCTGTCTAGTGCAAAATCAAGCACGTTTCGCAGCACTAGTTCTGGGATTGCAATCTTTCTTGTCCCTGTCACCACAATCGAAGCTTGCAGGTACTCCAGTTTTGATCTTTCTAATTCCGCTACCACTCCATCGGCCGTGTATATTCTCACCTGCAAACGGAAAATCTTGTTTTTTTTTTTAATAGAGAAAATGGCTTCGAAGAAGGAGAATGGAAATGGGTTTTGAGATTTCTTACAGCAGGAGAAGAACGAGTTCCACAACATAAAGCAAATGTGACATTTGGGTCCATCGATTCTAGCCCATAGAGTTCACGAACGATGGATTCTTTTTCATCTTTTTCGCCTTTCTTATATGCCTGCATAATAAATCATATCAAACTTATAAGATGGTATTGATAAATCCTGTACTCCTAAATGAAATATTAAGGTGAGTCTGATTTACCTCTTTCATGTTGGAAGGTGCTGGTTTTCTCAGAATATAGTGTTCTATGGCTTGAGCATTTATGATATTGCCTCCTATGTTGAGAGTTGCCTAATACAATTCGAGATTTTTGAAACTGAATGAGCAACCAATTGATGCTTAATTACTGACTATGTATATGTATATGTATATGTATATGTATATGTATATGTATATGTATATGTATATGTATATGTATATGTACATGTATATGTATATGTATATATGTAATATGTGTGTTTTCTGTATGTTACATACTCTGTTCATCAGGTTGAGTAATTTTTCTGGTGTTGATGGAACTCCATATTGGAGAAATCCCTGAAAGAAAATGATACCAGTAAAACGTGAGAATTTTTAGATGAAGGTGTGTGCTTCAGTTCACTTATAAAGGAATTTGAAAACAAGGGAAAGGTATGGGTTTTGTTTCTCATGATTATACATGCATGATACAAGCATTGTACATGTTGATCCAGAATGCTAATTTCTGTTGGTTTGTCAAGGATCTTAAATCCACTATTTGGAGACTGTTCAACAAGACCCTGTAATTCAAAAACAGAATTTTGAAATAGAAAAGAAACCTATGAGAGGAATATTCAATGTGCTTATATGCATATCTGGAATTTCATATGTGTGGAGCTATGACTTACCGTAACTTTCTCAGCAGTGGAATAGAACTGGTGCCTGAGATGCGTTTGGGATCCATAGAGCTTGATGTGAAAATAACCAAGTTCTTGTAAGGGCCAATGTCCCTTGGAATACATTCTTCCACATTAAAAATACCATATGGGTCTTGTTGCCTCGATTCTTTTTGTAACATAGACTTTGAGTTTATGGGAGTCTCAGCCCTGAAGCTTCTTGAGCTTACGGAAGAGTATGCAGATCTAGAAACGGGGCCGGACTTCTCTAGTTCCATTGCTCTTGTTGTTCTAAGAAGCCTTATATATATGAAGTTTAGACATTTCAAAATTTCCTCTGAGAGCTTGTTGGGTTGCAAAATTTGGAAATTCTCTTCTGTGTTAACTTGAATAGGTATAGATTTTGGTGGGAGGTCCATTGGAATTCCCAGATTACGTTCTCGTGGCTGAAACAGTACCATTGGAAATCAGAATTAACAAGGTCAGTTTCATTGCTGAGAATGGAAATGAAAAAGAAAAAAAGAAGCTTGACATGCCTTGGGTGATGGATTTCTTGGATCTCTTAACGGTGAGGCTGGCTTCAGCATTCCACTTTTTCGTGGAACTTTATCTTGAAATTTCTCTTCATGGAAATAGTTTTCTTTCTGATCACCAGATCCTCTCAGGTTTCCCTTTTTCTCGTCTCGACTAAAATCACTAAGATTATAATCACCTTTTATAGCCTTACTAATAAAATGCAATGCTTTTGTTTCAAATGCCATCCTTTCATGAACAGCATTGTTCATGGGGCTGGGAAATGTAAATTGTGATGAACAGCTAACGGGATTGTATGGGGTTCCATGTTGCCATTGTCTGTATTTGGATTCTTTATTTGCTTCCTGTTCTTGTTTCAATCCAAGTTGAAGTTGACTGATTTGGTTTTCAAGTCGAGTTATTTCACCTTCAACCATAGCCAACTCTGCAAGGAGCTCCTTCATCTGCATAACAGAAACTTCATATATTTACTGGTTTTGGCCAGTTTTCCAAGTCTATACCATTTACATATTTGAAAGGAATTTCTGTATATATAAACTGTACCCCATACAAAACCTGAAATCGAGCAATGGAATTCGAGATTATCCTATACTTCCAAGTGCCATTGTTATGGAGTAATCTTATAAATTGCTTCCATAAAACACTTCCATTTTCATGCATAGGGAAGAAGGATATGGTACCTTGGGAGGAAGGAAGTTTGGGATGCTGAGAGCAGACCCTTTATTGTGTCGATTTTGGACATGCTCCAAAACTTGATGAACTTTTTCTTCTTGACTAAGCATTTTCTGAAGCAGAGAAACCTAGAAATTTATAGACATAGGGAAGCTTGTCAACTAACATCGTCATGATCCTTAACTTTTGTTTTCATGCGTTTTCATATTCTTTCTTATTAATTTACCAAACCACATCAACTTTTGGTACCACAAAACGAAATTTCCTAATTTATTAGTTAGAAAAGAATATTTATGTTTTCTGTTTGCATAATATGGAATATTTTCGAGTGCTTTAGAATGAAGAATCATGTAATGAAAAGGTATGGTTCTCACTTCTCAATCTCATTGTGATTGCTATGACGTCTGAGAAAGTACTGACACTGATTAGTATGTAAGTAGTGTCTACAATGAAACTGGTTTTTTAGGGTTGTCTATTACTTTTTTTGTTTTTGTTTTTTAATCAAAAAGAGAGTTGTAGTACTCTGTTATAAAGAATCACGGTCAAATATTCTCTTTAAGATAAACACAGAACATATTTCCGAATCACGCAAAAATACTCAAATCAAAGCTTACTGTATCAAAGTTTGGATGTTATAAATCAATCACTTTTCTATTCGTTAATAAGTGGGCTATATTGTACTCGTAAACTTAGCTCAGAAAGTGCACTTTTAAGTCAAAGTTCAATTTTCTCAGGTGCAAAAATTTTCCTTTTCCAATCAGAATATATATATATATATATATATATATATAT